>JAOXJP010227076.1:0-11368 GCA_025762735.1 Platanus orientalis | reverse complement strand
TCTGGTAAAGTCAAAGCCGGCTAGGGGCAACATTGGCTCTAGCATAAATCAATCTGGATTGGCCACTGATAAAGGCAGCCATTTCCTTCTGGGATCCGATATCTATGGTTTTCCACTTCGGAGAACAAGAACTCACACCCATTATTAAGGAGCTCGAATCCTTTTTAGATTGGGAACATTGTCTTGGTGTTAGTGCCATAATTTTGGTTCACAAGCTCAGCTATTTGAAAAGCTTCCACACATTAGAAATCTCTAAAGCCTCCTTACCTAAGGAAGCCACAAGAGAATATTTGCACTGTCCTTTCAACCTTTTATTGGAAAAAGGTTGGAAGAAAGTTGGTGACTTCAACAACCCTGTCAAATTCAGAGCGTTCACCTTAGTTGTCGTAGGTCAACTCTTGCTATCACACAGCCACCATCACATCCATGGCATCTTACTCGACATCTTGGATCAACACTTTCAGAAGAAAACACTCGCACCTGTGATCCTCTCAGAGATTATCTCTAGTCTCTCACTTTGTGCTCGGCATCCCAAAGGCCGACTATATGGTTGTTCAGCTTTCTTACAAGCTTGGTTGCAGGAACATCTATCTGTCCTTGCATCTTTCCTAGCTTATGTATCACGAGACCTAGCTCCTGCATAGATCCATGTTAAAAGCCTACCTTTGCCAAACAAAATAACTATGTCAGGTTATCAGAATCTATTAGCTGCCATACGTCTTGAACAGATCACTTGGCACATTGTATGACACAAAACACGTTACCTACTCCTTGCTACCAAAGACCACATATACATGGTCATTATAGGAGTCCACTAGAGTACTCCCTATGTACCCATACGAGCTCTTTGACAGTTGGCACTTGGACAAGAACTCTTCGACTTTCTCATGGTTTTCAAAGATATATGCAAGCTTAATCACTGTACATCCAATCATACACAGTCTACATTAGCCGCTCTATGGGATAGCTTGCACACTGGAATCTTAGGACATCCACATCTAGTATCTGCAAAGACATTGGCTATGACACCAGCATATAAGCATTGGCTTTTACATAAGCCTCCTCTACAACCTACTACACCTTCAGTATCTACCTCGTCAAACAAGAGACAATGCACCGAATCAACATTGTCATTGCATATAGAGCCTTCTCATACTCAAGCAGAGTATGAGCAAGCACTGTTAGACCTAGCCGAGGAACAGGCTTTACATGCCCAAACCAAGGCTAATTTAGAAGTTGAGATACTTTTACATACAAAGGCCAAGGTCTCACGTGAGTGTACCCAGCATTGGAATGAAACACAAGCAGAGCTCATTCACTCCCTGAAGAGTGAGCTCAATGATAGTAGGGCCTCCCACGAAGATTTGGGACATGAGATGAGGTGTAGTAACACCATGGCTTTTATATAAGATCAGTGGATACAGTTATGGGTTCACAAGCTCAGGGAACATATTTTCTCCTTAGGTTATGAACCAGTGCCACCTCCGCCACCTCCAGCAGTGCCTGATCTTTAGATTTTCATTTTATATCTTTTGATGTATTTGGGCAAGTACCCCCTCCTTTTGTAATAATTTTCTGATATATATAATGTACAAAGTTTTGTTTTCATAATCTTGTAGTTAAAATTAAAGGACATGAATTCACCTGTATGACATGCACTTGTAAAGTACTTGGCTATCAATCTATAAATAAATGAAAAGAATGAACCTTGTAAAATAATAACAATGAAGTTCTTTTCTTCCAACTCAGTTAAGCAAGCTACAATTGCTCCCCTAGGGACTCGACTCCAGAAGTAAAAGAAAGCACAGCGTAGTAAAGCAATGGCTGACAAGTCAACACCTCCTCTTACAACAAGTACTATACCCCTCACCCTCATAGAGATATACGGGAAACCCACCTCCTACAAGGACAGCTCCTGAAGGTACCCTCCTAGAGGGGTTCAAATAAGAAGTGGAACGATTTATGGGGGACTTCATGTCCTTGCATGGTTGGACATCCACCTTAGAATCTAGTCAATCCTCTTCCTCACCCTAAACCTCTTCACCATCCCTCAGCCAACCCAACACTAGTGAGTAGTCTCGAATTCCTACCCTCTCCGAGTTCGAGAAGCTCATGCTCGAATATCTGATGAAGCAAGGAAGGCCCCACAGCCGGAGTACAATATTTAAGCCATTACCTCCTAGTACTATTGAGCAGAGTCCACCGCATAGCCAAGCTTACACATAGGGTCCCACCTATGTCACGGCCCCGCTTTGAACCATAACTCCATATACGCAGCTCGAACACTGAGCCGCCTTTGATCTTGAAAAGCAGTGTGGGCCATCAACCACAAGTAAAAAGGGAAAGGAGAAAGATGAAACCAATGCACAGATAGCAAAGCTTGTTGCATAATTGGAACTCATGAAGGGGGGACAATTCCCCATCTTTATGGACTTTAAGGATCTTTGCATCCACCCTAGAGGTGTGTTACCACCGAACTTTCAAATTCCAATTGTGGAGAAATACGACGGTACCACCTGCCCTAGGATGCATCTCCACATATACTACAATGCTATGTTCTAATGGGGATATGATCAGCGGATCTTGGTCCAGATGCTTGGCCAGAGCTTAGAAAAGAATGTAGGGAAATGGTTGGCAAGCCAAGAGAAGAGAAATATCAATACATGGAGGGCCCTAACACGGTCATTCCTTAATCATTGTAGATTTAACCTTGAGTTGCTTTCAACCAGAGAAGAAGTTGAAGGAATGAAACCTGCCTTAGGAGAGAGTATCAGGGATTTTGCATACAGGTGGAGATTGAAAACCTCCAACTTGAAACACCCTATGTCCAAAGAGGACATGATATCAACTTTCATGAGGACGTTGGGTCTTGCTTACCAGCTACTGCTCCTGACTGCATTACAAAACAACTTTGCTGAGGTTGTTGACAAAGCCACAAAGGTAGAGTTGGCCATCAAAGCAGGCTTGGTACTAGATGCACCTCTTACTCTAGCCAGTTCCACTAGAAGTACTCCAAAGAATGCAGCCTTCACCCGGCCAGAAATAAACCTTTTGTAAACCATTAAAGTTCCACAGCCCAGTTAGAACATCGCTCATGTTTGCCTCCGCCACAGCCAACTTAGAGCTATCCTACAGCCATGAATATCATCCTTCCTCAAACACAACAATTTTACCAACCCAGATACCCGGGTGTGCTCGAAGAAGGAAAGAAGAAAATGAAGTTCACTCCTCTGCCCTACTCCTATAAGTACATCATGGAGTATCTCAATTCAACCCTGTCAGCTTCATTACCAAAGTCTCAGAACCCAAGAAACTCATATTTTTACCTGACATTAATCATGTGTCCACTATAAATGGATACTTCCCTAAGCCTATTCCCCTTCTTGAATATTAGCACTTACTCAAAAACATGTGGGATACAACCCCAAATAACCCAATCACAGTTCTTTCCCCTGACATCAACATATATGAGGAAGGTTCAACAACCCATGACCCTTTCTCATCACCCCATATCATCCCACCACCCTCATTATATACCCAGCTTACTGACCTATCATCACCTTACCAAGTCACTAACATTCCCCCACCAACTAGAATCCAATACCTGTTGAACCGAGCTATCTAGTCGGAGAAGTTACAGATCCCAAACTTTCAAAAGATGAGCTGGAAGAGCTCATAACTTTCATTACCCGGTCAAGTAGAGTCTCCAAATCGGTCATATATCTACATCTCAAGGGCAAAAGGAAAGAGAAAATGATAGAAGAAGAAATAGAGACAAACCAGAGAAGCAGAAGAGAAGAAAGAGAATGAGATTTTTGAGGCAGCTATTCAGAAATCTCACCTATTCTTGATGGAGCAGTTATCCAAGACACCTGCATAGGTCTCTATCTTGGGCCTTTTGTTAACATCAGAACAACATAGAGTAAGATTCCTAAGCATATTCAGAAAGTCCTTTATGGACACCTTGATCACACTAGACAAGTTAGAAAATATGGTGGTAAGGGTATCAATGCGACGAGTCATCACATTCTTAGAAGATGAGACCCCCGAGGGCAACACCATGCACAACAGAGCTATCTACATCATGGCACATCACTCAAACATGTGTATTCCACTCATCTTGGTAGATAATGGATCTGCTTTGAATATTTGTACCAAAGATACACTAGACACATTGGGAATTCCCTCGGACTATGTAAAAACCAACCCCTATGACATAAGGGCTTTCGACAATTCAATGAGTCGCGGTCAAAGAGAAGTGTTCATTCCCCTAGTGATGAAAGGGAGAATGTTCCAAGTTCAGTTTTAGATACTAAGCATACCATCCTCCTTCACAATGTTGTTGGGAAGACTGTGGATTCATCAAGCGGGGCTCTGTCCCATCCACTCTTCACCAGAAAGTCAAGTTCATTATCAATGATGATATTATCACAGTGCCGATAGATACAAACATCATCACAATGACATGTCAAAAGATATCAGGAGTTTAGAACCTACAAGCTCTGAATAGATTCACCTCATATCAGTTTGAAGTTGTACATACAGAGAAAGAAGTGGTAGAACTGAAGAGGAAGGTTGAAATAATTCCACCAAAGTTCAACATGATGGCCAAAATGAAGTTCAATCCAAATAAAGGCCTAGGAAAGTATTCTCAGGGAAGAAAGAACCCCATTAAGGTAATCAAATTACCATACAAGGCACGCTTAGGGTTCAAACCTCTCCTCAAGCATTAGTTCAAGAAGAACAAGAAGAAGAAAGCTGACTGCAGGACCTCACTGCATTTTACATCAGCTTCTGAACTCCCCAAGACCTACAATACCTTGCCAACTAACTCAACAATTCAAACAGAACCATCCAAGCCCATCAAAGAACATATACCAATAAAACCAGTCACAATTCCACCTCCAACTATCAGTCAACATCCTACATATCATCTCGAGGCTGCTCCTCATACCCACATGACCAGCTCTAAGCAGTCTGTCCCTAAGATTGGGAAATGTTCAACCCCCAACACCTTAAAACATAGGGAGGACAACCCAACTCCTCTAAGTCTACTCAGAGAATTACTCCAATCAGTAATTGCAAATGGAGAATTAGACTTAGATGAACTTGACCCTGACCAAGTTAACATGCCGGAAACATGGGTACTCAGGGAAGTCGCAGAGCAAATCCGACAAGCCAACTCTACAACAGTAGAAGATAAGGACCAGGTGATGGATTGATTGATTGAGAAAAGAGGCCAGGAAAAGCCAACCCTTCTCTATTCTAGTTTAAGTTTTTAAAAGCTTTTAGTCTTTTTTTTCACCCCTTTGTATAAGAACTACGTAGACTTGATCCCTAATGACTCATGAAATATCAAAGCATTTGACCAGTACACCTGTAAGGGGTACACAAGCAACTTGAGACATAGCTTCAAGCCTAGTCACTTTTGAAAAGGAAATCTTTTTTTACTTTCTTTACCCTTGTAGTCAAAAGACTATGTGCGACTTGATCTTGACAAACCAATGTTTTTAAAAGCACAAAGTCTAGTATGTAGGCAACCTGAGAAGTAACTTCAGGCTCAACTACATTTTTTTAAATGTAACTTTGGTCCACCCCGAGACTAGAACTATGCATGACTTGATCCCGGCTGAACAAGTCTTTTTTAAGCTTGTGATCAACACAAACATCGAGTATGTAGGCAACTTGGAGTCTAATTCCAAGTCCAGTTGCTCTTCTCGGGTATTAAATCCCCTTTTCATGTAAATTTATACTAAAAGATTTTCTTTCAAAAATAGGAACAAGAAGAATTGAATGATGATGAAATGATTCCAATAGAGGTGTTTAAGGCCTTTGAGAGCCAAGAGAACCGAAATCTTCCATCGGTAAATGACCTCCAAGAGATCAATCTTGAGTCAAAAACCATGCCTAGAGTTGTGAAATTTGGGACCCTTAGCACTTCAGATTTGGGGCATGTCCTGTTGAACTTACTTAGAGAATACATAGACATTTTTGCATGGACTTATGCAGACATGCCTAGTCTAGACATAGACCTTGTCACCCATAAGCTTCCCACTAACCCGGATATTCATCCTATCAAACATAAGCCTAGGCGTTTATGACCAGAATGGTCCCTAGCCCTCAAAGAAGAAATCTAGAAATAATTAGACACATGCTTCCTTTTATCTGTCCAATATCCCCAATGGTTAGCCAACATTGTCCCTGTACCCAAGAAGGATGGCAAAGTCCAAATGTGTATAGATTACAGAGATCTAAATAAAGCCAATCCTAAAGATGACTTTCCTCTACCCCACATTGATGTGCTCATAGACAGTACTGTAGGACACGAGATGATGTCCTTCATAGATGGGTTCTCATGCTGTTAGTGAAAGACCGTGAGAAGATTGCTTTCATGACTCCTTGGGGCACATTCTACTACAAAGTAATGCCTTTTAGTCTCAAGAATGCAGGGGCAACATATCAACGGGCCATGACTGCCCTTTTCCATGACATGATCAACAAAGAGATGGAAGTTTTTTGTTGATGACATGTTTGTCAAATCTCATCACAAAAAAGATCTAAGCCATCTACAAAAGCTATTTGCCTGTCTTAGAAAATACTTATTGAAGCTGAACCCGAACAAGTGCATCTTTGGAGCCTCTCACAAAAAATTGTTAGGCTTCATCATCAATGAAAGAGGCATAGAAGTTGATCAATCCAAGGCCAAAGCAATCATTGGAATGCCTAACCTCGTATAGAGAAGGATGTATGCAGTTTCTTAGGCCACATCCAATATATCAGTCATTTTATTGCCCAGCTCACTCCTATCTACGAGCCCCTGTTCAAACTATTGAGTAAGAATGTTCCAACCCAATGGAACAACGAATGCTAGATTTACATTTGACAAGATCAAGAATTATCAGCTAAGCCCACCTGTATTGATCTCTTTAGAGTCAAACTGTCCACTCATTTAATATCTAACTGTGCATGACAACTCCATGGGATGTGTGCTAAGACAGCATGACAAGATAGGGAAGAAGGAACAGGCTATCTACTATCTGAGCAAGCATTTTGTTGACTATGAAACTAGATACATGCCTCTCGAGAAGACCTGTCTCTCTAATCTATATCACTAAAAGGCTTTAGCATTATTTCCTTTCATACAAAGTGTTTCTAATATCTCAAATATATCCCATCAAGTATCTATTCGAGAAACCAACAACTATAGGAAGAACTACCTGATGGCTCATGATGCTATCAAAATTTGACATCACATATGTCTCATAGAAAGCTATCAAGGGACAAGACATAGCTAATTTCCTAGCAGATGGATCAGTAAATGAACCTTCATCCTTAAAATTTGACTTACCTGATGAACACATACTTTGTGTTAAAGTTGAATCAAGCAAGATAGTCAGATGGAAGATGTGCTTTGACGGAGCTGTCAATCAGTTAGGCTGTGGGATTGGAGCCGTGCTCATTTCCCCTATAGGTGTCCTCATTCCAATCACCACAAGGCTACACTTTCAATGCACCAACAACATAGTTGAGTATGAATCTTGTATCATCGGTTTAAAAGCTGTCATTGATCTTGCCATTGATGAACTAGAAGTCTATGGAGACGCACAGCTTGTCATCTTCCAAGCAATTGGAGATTGGTTCATCAGAGAAGAGAAGTTCCTAGACTACCATGAATGTCTACAGATCTTGTCCATCTGACTTTCGATTACATTGGGAGAAGAAGGAATACCTTCGCAAATGCTTTTGCTACACTAGCTTTAATGATCAACATCTCTCAAGGGGCAGACATGACACTAATTGATATTGAACAAAGAAGTGAGCCAGCTTATTGCCTCCAGATTATAACTACTGATTTAAACAAGGAGTCGTGGTTCCTCAACATCAAGAATTATCTAGAAGATCAGACTCTTCTATTCATGGCCTCTAAGAATGATCAACGTGCTCTGCGGAGATTAGCAGCTTAATTCATTTTACATGGCGGGACCCTCTACAAGAAATCCCCTCATCATGTTCCTTTGAGGTGTGTAGATGAAGTTGAAGCCTCCATTATCATTGTAGATTTCCATAGAGGAGAGTGTGGCCCGCACATGAATGGGCTCATGCTTGCCAAAAAGATCCTTCGACTAGGCTACTACTGGTCAACCATGGAAATGGATTGCTGTCAACATGTAAAGAAGTGCCACACTTGCCAGTCTTATGCCAACAACATTAAAGCACCAGCTTCTGAATTACACAACCTGAATACTTCTTAGCCATTCTCCATGTGGGGAATTGATGTGATAGGACCTATGCCTCAGAAGGCTGCCAATGGACATTTGTACATCGTTGTGGGTATTGACTATTTCACCAAATGGGTTGAAGTTGTATCTCTAGTCGTAGTCACAATGAAGAACACAGCCAGATTCATACGAAGAGACATCATCTGCCGATATGGTGTTCTCAGCAAAATCATCACTAACAATGCAACCAATTTTGTGGGAAAGGATCTTGAACTACTCTGCAAAAAGCTTAACATTCACCACCATAAATCCTCTCCATCCAAACCATAGATGAACGGAGCAATAGAAGTAGCCAACAAGAATCTTAAGAAGATCTTACAAAAAATGACTGCTAATCACTCTAACTAGCATGAAATGCTACCCTATGCACTGATGGCCTACAGAACATCAATTCGCACTTCAATAGGGGCAACCCCCTATTTATTGGTTTACGACATAGAGGCAGTCTTGCCATGGAAGTTAAAATTCCAAGTCTCAGAGTCCTAGCTGAGGCAAAGATTCAAGAGTCAGCATAGGCACAGGTCTGACATGATCAGCTGAATCTTATTGATGAGAAAAGGCTACATGCAATGAGCAATGGGCAAGCCTATCAGAGGCGCATGGCTACAGCATTCAACAAACGGGTTAGACCCAGAGATGTTGAAGAAGGAGATTTAGTTCTCAAGAAGGTTCTTCCACATGAGCAGGCACCGTAGGGGCAACCTCGGCCGAATTATGAAGGACCTTTTATTGTCAAACAGAAGCTGTCCGGTGGGGCACTACTATTAGGAGACATGGACGACGAAGACTTCTCCAGATTTGTAAACTTGGACCAAGTCAAAAGGTTCTTTGTTTGACTACTATAAAGCAGACTTCTATTAAAAAACTTGAAATAAAAGATCTTGAACGGTCATTTTGCTAAAACTTTGTCATACCTATTTGCTTTCACATTGCCAAAATTATGTTCATATCTCTACGAATTCAAAAAAAAAAAAGAAGAGAAGAATCAATGGTTCAATACAAAGAAAAAGAAGAACAAAAAAAAGTTCAAAAGAAGAAAAAGCAAAAAAGCAAAAAAAGCAGCTTATACAAGAAACCATGATTTTCTCCAAAAACACACAAAGAATTTTGTAGAGAACCATGATTTTTCTTTAATACAAGGGCATTTTATAAAGAACCATTATTTTCTTCAAATGGTAATTTATAAACCTTGAACATCTTTTAAACATAGCAATCTTGTACAGAACCATAGTCTTCTTCAAGATATGGATATTTTGTGGAGAACCATAATTGTCAATTTTGCAATGAGCCTCTACTCATGAGCCATTTACGTTCAGATTTCTTACCTCCTCAGTCCTTGTCCATCCAGAAGTAAGCCTCAAAGTCATCAATAAGCCTTTCATTCAGCAAAGCAACTGTTCAAACATTCAAGTATTATGACAAAGTCCGCAATACACAAGTCAAGCATTCAACCATGTTGGAACAAGAACATACACCTCATCCAGTCACTTTCCAAAAGCCCAGACCTATTTGAATACAGGGGCAAAAAAGGGATAAAGACAAAAGAAATAATGCAAAGCTCGGAATGAAAACCAAAAATGGCATTCTAACCCAGTCCTGGTAAACAGGGGCAAAAAAGGGACAAAGACAAAAGAAATAATGCAAAGCTCGGAATGGAAACCAAAAATGGCATTCTGACCCAGTCCTAGTAAATAGGGGCAAAAAAGGGACAAGGACAAAAGAAATAATACAAAGCTCATAATGAAAACCAGAAATGGCATTCTGACCCAGTCCTGGTAAACAAGGACAAAACGAGGGAGCAAAATAAAGTCAACACTTAGGGTGAAAACTAGAAATGGCACCTTGACTAAAAGTCAAGTCAAATCAAGTCATGAGCACACATCTACAAAAATCATCTTCGGACAAAGCAAGAGTAAAGACCTCATACATAGGCCTATAATTTTTAACCTTCCAAGCAAAGCACATTCAAATACCTAAAGCATGTAAACCTTTCATATCTCGCCTAGACTAGGCATGGAAGTGTAATATATGAAAATACGACCCTATGTATTCAAGAGCAATACGGCAGGTCATCCTCAAATGTTCAAAGACCTTAAAGGGTCCCAGTTTTCAAAGAAAAAATGGAAGGTTTTGAAAACAAATTTTCAAAAATCTTCTTCAAAAAAGCAAATGCAAAGATAACCAATCCAGGCCTCGAAACTCAATCATCAACCAAACAGCGCTACCAGCCTTGCAAAGCATCTATAGCCTCACAAGGGGAGCCTTCTGCAAATACCCATTGACAACTCTGGGATAAAGGAGCAGCCCTAAGCAAAAAAATTGGGCCATGGCCCCTCAAGCAATAAAATTGGGCCATGGCCCCTCAGCCTATAAAATTGGGTCGTGGCCCCTCAATCAATGAAATTGGGTCGCGGTCCCTTAATTAATCAAGCAATCAAATTGGGCCCCGGCCCCTCAAGCAATAAAATTGGGCCGTGGCCCCTAAGTCAAATTGGGCCCCAGCCTTTGAACATGAGAATTGGGGCATGGATCCCCTAAGTCAAAATGAGCCCTAGCCCTTAAGCAAAAGAAGATGGGCCATGGGCCCCTGAGCATGAGAATTGGGGCATGGATCCCCTAAGTCAAAATAGGTCACGGCCCCTGAGAAAAAGAAGTTGGGCTGTGGCCCTTGAGCATGAAAATTAGGGCATGGATCCCCTAAGTCAATTATTGGGACCCAGCCCTTGAGCAAAAGAAGTTGGGCCACAGCCCCTAAGCATGAAAATTGGGGCATGGATCCCCTAAGTCAAAATGGGCCCCGACCCCTGAGCAAAAGAAGATGGGTCCCAGCCGCTGAGTACAAAAAATTGGGCCGCGGCCCCTGAACATAAGAATTGGGGCATAGGACCCCTAAGTCAAAATGGGCCCCGGCCCCTGAGCAAAAGAAGATGGGTCATTGCCCCTGAGTAAAAGAAGTTGGGCCACAGCCCCTGAGCAAGAAATTTGGGGCATGGATTCCCCTAGATAATAAACATGGGTAAAGGCCCCTTCAAAATAATGTTGATCCCCAAAAGACCTTCATAGTTTTGAAATAAGCCTAGTAAATCTCC
>JAOXJP010227075.1:0-25337 GCA_025762735.1 Platanus orientalis | reverse complement strand
TCACAGGGCAACATGACCATTTACACCCCTTCTATGAGGCATAATTGGAAAAACAATAAAGTAAGGGTAGAATTCAGAAACTCAACAATCTTAACCTAATTTGATTTTCCTAAGGGGGATGAAGGAGGTTAACCACCAAAAAGAAGAACTTTGTCCTCTGGACACAAGCAAGAGGCCAGGGCACAAGAGTTTTTTCACATGTAATAAAAAATAGGGGATATGCAAATTAACGCAATGCCACCATGGGCGCACCCACAAAGGAGTAATCCCTCTTTGCCTTCTTAAGCCAAAGATAGCCTGGGATATGCACCTTATGTAAGCAAAGGTAAGAGATTCGGGCTCGCTCGTAACCCCCAGGTAGTAGTAATGTTTTCAGGACAAAGGATGCTCTAATCAACACCCCTAGTCCTTCTGAGTCACGGCCATGGGTTTTTAACTCTGTAGGCATGATGACCAGAAGTCAACTAGCGACAAGTGCTAGGACACCATGGACACCCTCAAGAGGGTTACCGATTGTTGGAAGGTCCTCAGTTGCTTATCCCATTATGTTTTACCAGAGGGATAGCCCTTATATGATTGCCATAACAATTAATGTCACCTCTACCTCATAAGGACCTGAGGCGATAGTACCAGGATAAAGGGGAAGTCAGGATTTGCCTACAGACCCCACAATAAGTATAGAAAATGTAGATGTCAATGACTATCGCTCTGATTCTGAAGGGGAACACACCACGACGACTGAATGGCGAGTTCAGGTAGAAAGTCAAGATCGTTGCTTGGCTGCTCAAGACACTGCCATAGCAGAACTAAAAGCCATGATCGAGTAGCTCACACTTGAAAGGTATCGTATAATCCCATTAAATCCCAATCTCACCATGGCGGAATCAACAAGACTAGTTATCCATAACCAAGTGCAAGGGGGTACACTCGTTACACAAGGGGGTACACTCGTTACACATTTGAGTATGCTTTCGCTACTCTGCTTGGGCCCGACCCAGCTATGAGCGTTGCGCTCAATACACCCACACCACAAAGGCCACCTATATAAGTGCTACCACAAGGTCTACATCCATAAGGGACTCACCAGGTCCCTCATCATCAACAAGAGCCGCCTTTGCATGGACCGACACCTCCCTGGACATATGGTTACAATGATTATAATGTGTATGCATAACTTCCTTTTATGCCATAGGGACCATATGCGCATCGGGCCTCACCCATGATGGACCATAACTACATGTGGGCAATGATGACCGAGATGCTTAATGAATACAAAGAGCAAGAGAATGTGAGTACATACATTATCGGGAAGCCATACCCTCTGCATGTAGATGCGGCACCCTTTCCACTGAAGTTTGTCCAGCCTCACTTAAACACATTTAATGGGACAGCATGTCCGAAGCAACATATTTCTCATTTTGAGTCTCGGTCCGGTGCTATCGCCCAACAAGGTGACTTGTTATTAAAATTGTTTGTGCAATCCTTAGATTGGACCGTTTTCACATGGTACTTGAATTTGAAATCCAACTTTATCCTAGATTGGGATTTAAAAAAATGAGCATTCGTACAACAATTTCATGGCACATGCAAGCCTGTGAAGTTGTATGAACTGACTAATGAGAGGCAGCAAGACAACGAGTCAGTAGTAGACTTTGTCAACAGATGGAAGAATATGTCCTATGCTTGTGAGAATGCACCTCCGATTAAAATGCTCATTGAGATGTGTCTGTAGAATATAACCTTTGAGCCCTCTCTCCATCTTACAACTTAGAAGTACTCTGGGTTTGATGATTTGATATCCAAAGCATCCGCTTTAAAAAGAAGGCTACTAGACCATAAACATGAGAATAGGGAGAAAATGGTGGTTGATAAGATGGAATCAGCCATGGTTGCTGCAAAAAAGTCACCCACTAAGTTGAAAGTCAGACATACCTCAGAGATAACTAAGCCGGTAGAGCAGGAAGCTCCTCTCAGAAGGCCAAACATGAAAGAGCGATAGGAAAAAGCCTACACATTCCATCTTGATGATTTGAAGAGTCTCTTTAAGCAAACAGTTGAATCTCTGGATATTATACTTCCTGAATCAAAGAGACCGGCAAAAACTGATAAAGTCAATGACCCAAAATATTATAAGTATCATCGCATCCTGGGTCATACATTGTAAGACTACTTTGTGCTCAAAGATAAGCTTTTAGAATTGATTGACAAAAACACTATGGAATTAGATGCAGATATGAGAGTTACGACCACCAATGCCATCTTCATTGATGAAGACATGGGGCGACTTTGTTAACATCCAAGATTATGGGAACGATGGTGATAATGAGGGAAAAATAATACAGAAAAAAAACTTCAGACCATATCATACCAAAAGGAAAAAGTTCTTAGAATCACGGACCCCATACCATGGCTCCTGGAGGGTGACTTGGCAGAACAACCTTTTCAGGTCCTGGTTATATTAGAAGATTTTATGCCTGAAGATCCATTACAATCTTTGATAGCCTCTTGCAACATGATGTCAATTTCATGTGATGGTAACCCTCACTCACGTGGGGAACTACATGAGGTGTCAACGCCATAGGGATCAACAATAGTGATCGATTGGTTACAAAATACCATAACATACCAAGATCTCTCTAAAGGGGTAACTATTTTGATGGCAGTCTATAAATATAATGTCGGGGGTATCTCCATTGCACTAACAGGTACCATATAAGACCCTCAATTACGGTCTCTTAGAATTACCCATCTACCAATGACACCTTGAAAGCACACATACTTTCAGAATGTGCTAGCCAAGTTCAGGCAGCAAGCTTTTCCCTGTCGTCAAGCCGTATATTTTGAGGCATTTCCGCTCGGCTTCAAGGTCCTATTGTTTGCCACCTTCTTAAATGAAAATTATTAATGCCCACCGCGTCATATGTTTAAGTTCATGATATTGTATAGAGAGGTAATGCATAATTAATGATAGTTTGGTACTGCAATTGTTCCCACTCTTCTTAGACGGTCCATACATGGACCTAGCACCGCAAAGTATACCTTCTTGGGGCCATCTGATAGAAATGTTCATCCGTGAATTTATGAGACCGGACATGGAGCCTTACGATCCTTGGAATACAGATCCCCTGAGACAACCTCCTAAACAACAAACATGCGAAGAATTTGATGGTGCCCCTGATTAAATCATTGCCCAACCGTTGGATTCTCAATGGTTTAGTGAAACAAGACAACCTATCAGACATGAGGTATACCTTACCCAATTCCCAGAAGATTATTAACTTCCTCCGCTCACACTTTATACAAGGAATGGGGATCCACATTTTCACACCAACCGTTTCTTGTAAAAAACAGGTTTACCAGCCACTACCCACGATCTATTGGTGTGGCTCTTCCTGATTTCTTTGGACTCAGATGCTTTTGATTGGTACTTAACACTACCTTCATGCTATGTTTCTTCATGGCCGATGCTTATTGATCATTTCTATTACTGACAAAGAGCATACAAACATGACCTTCAATATATACAGAGTGTGGTGCGGTTCCTACCTCAAGACCAATGGGATGTTGATATGGATGCCAATGACTCATCCACTTCAGATGACGAAGATGATGATGCCTCAAACCTATGAAAGACCCAACGTCATGATTTAGCCTTGTAAAGCATGCCACCCTTAGTCACTAACTCAGACGACTCTAGCGATAATGAGTCTAGCTTTGCCTCTGCATCTAAAGACCTCTCTGAGAATGAAATGTTTGATAACCCACAAATTGAGATTTGTAATGTTACCAAACTTAAAATCACTACCCCGATGGAGGGATGCCAGCTACATCCTCAGCATGTCAATCAAGTCAAGTTATGATCCGAAAAGCAGATTCTGCCGCAAGGCCCCACAGCCAATCAATAAGCTAATACAATGAAAAAGACGACTATGGAAGCCGAGCATAGTAAAGCTATAAAAAATGGATAACCCTGTTCCGTATGACATAATGGCACACCTCAAGAAGATCCCGTCATTACTAACTGTTTATGATGCTCTCCATTTGTCACCAGAGCTTAGAGCCTCCATGATCTATGCATTAATCCATCTTAATGAGTTTACCACAAATGATGAGATTGTTAGGGCTTCTTGGAAAACCGTAACACGATAAGGATTATGTATGCCCATAGTCACTTTTGAATATACTGATAAGTATTCCGGTGCACCTGATCATAATTGACCTTTATTCATCATCGGTTCTATTGATAATCAGCGTATGTCCAGAGTAATGATAGATGGCGGCTCAACAATCAACATACTTCTGCTCAAAACACTAGACTACCTGAAAATAGATTTATCTCAACTCAGGCCTAGTACACTCGTCATCCAAGGTTTCAATCAAAATGAGTAGTGTCCACTCAGGTACATTAGTCTAAGGACGAAGTTTGGTCACATAGGCTGATCCCCAGATAGCTATACCCAATACGTTGGGGATGAACAATGAAAATGGCTTAAAACCTCGAAAGCTAAGGGTAAAGAATGATGCCAAAGTTACCAATGACAAAACCCCATTACTACCAGATTCAGTGGCATGGAATTTTGTCTTCCCATTAGCACACATGTTAGGAGCATGGGTTGATCATTATCAGACACCTTTCATTTTTCTACCTAAAAGCTCTATTCGGCCTACCAACCACTCAGGTCCTATATCAAAGAGAGAACTCAAAGACTCAGGTAGTCTATTGCCACATATGAAGTTGACTCCTCTGCTACTCTAAAACTCTGGTTTTGACCAGCAAGGGAGGTGGAAGGATTCCTACAAGGGTAAGGAGGTCCTAACGTAGCAGTTCAAGCCTTTAGTCCTTCACTTCAAGAATAAAGACGACATAAGAGGGTTGGGCAAGAACCCCACAAAGTTAAAAGTGTCTTCACATGCAATAACAACATATGGAATTGACCTATTCGGAGATGCTCCCTTTGAGTGCTTGTTTGCAGAAACACACTCGTCGCCTTCTAAATATTTTATCATGGAATCGGTGATGCCCGCTCCTCTAGAACTTGAAGATGGAGGACAAGCAACAATGGATGATCTGATTGAGATAAACCTGGGAACGAAGGATGACTTCCGCCCTACTTTCATTAGTGCACGCCTTTCCTTAGAAGAGCAAACACAGTATCTGGAATTCTTGAGGTAAAACTGGGATGTGTTTGCCTGGAGTTACTTTGAAATGCCAAGATTGGACCCTAATGTGGCCGTCTATCAACTTGCCATTGACCCAACCCAGCGGCCTATTAAACAACATCCCCGTAAAGCCAGACATGAAATTGCTGACAAAATAGAGGGAGAAATGGAAAAACTGCTTAAAGCCAGGTTCATTCGTGAGGTCCGATATCCAAAATGGCTTGCTAATATTATGCCTGTACAGAAAAAGAACAACAGATCAGGGTGTGCATTGATTGTAGGGATCTTAATAGTGCATGCCCAAAGGACGACTTTCCTCTGCCACTCATTGAATTATTGGTAGATGCCTTCACCGGATATGAAGCTCTTTCTTTCATAGATGGTTATTCAGAATACAATCAGATCCAAATGGCCCTAGAGGATGAAGAGGCCACAGCATTTAGTGCGTTGATTGGGATATTTTGTTACAGAGTATTTCCCTTCGATCTAAAGAATGCCGGTGCCACTTATCAGAGGGCAATGAACTACATATTTGAGGACTTGTTACATGACGCGGTTGAATGCTATGTTTAATGATTTGGTTGTAAAGAAAAAACTTAGGCAACATCACATTGCCGATCTAGACTAGGTCTTTCAACGGCTTCGTCGTTATAATCTAAAAATGAACCCTCTCAAATGTACTTTTGGCGTATCATCAGGGCGATTTCTCGAGTTTATCATCCGGCATAGGGGAATCGAGATTGATCCTAAGAAAATTATAGCCATAGTCGAGATGCCAACACCACAGAACATCTCTGAACTTAAGAGATTGCAGGGGAAGCTCGCGTATATCCGATGGTTCATTTCAAATCTTTCAAGACGTTGCCAACCCTTTTCACATTTAATGAAGAAGGGCGTTCCTTTCGTATGGGACCAGGCCTGTCAAAATGCTTTTGATAGTATTAAATAATATCTGTTGAATCCACCAGTACTCATGAGCCTAGCTCTAGGTAAGCCGTTGCTCTTATATGTGGCAGCCATGGAATCATCTTTCGGGGCATTGCTGGCCCAACACAACAAGGAAGGCAAGGAGCATGCCTTATATTACCTCAGCAGGACAATGGTTGGCGCCAAGTTAAACTACTCACCCATTGAAAAGATTTGTTTGGCTTTGGTCTTTGCATTGCAAAAGTTGTGACATTATCTCCTCACCATGACAGTTCACCTCATATCATGGGTTAACCCATTGAAATATATCATGAGTCACCCCTCGGTACAAGGGTGTATTGCCAAGTGGACTGTCATTCTCTCAGAATTCAACATCCATTATGTTTTGTAATGGGTAGTTAAAGGACAAACACTAATAGATTTCCCGGCCGCACACCCAGTATTTGATGATTCACCACTTTAAATGGAGTTACCTGATGAGAATGTCATGCAAGTCCAAATAAAGAAAGACTGGGAAATGTTCTTGGATGGAGCATCTCGGGGCCTTTTGGTTACCCCAGGGGACTATTCAGATAAGTCTTTAGGGGTCGACATCGTTTTCGTCACCCTGGACAATGACATCATCTTGCATTCTCTTACACTGATAAAGGGACACTCAAATAATGAAATTGAGTATGAAGCACTCATCACGGGACTTGAATCGGCCTTGGAAATCCCTATAGATGACCTCGTAGTCTATGGAGATTCAGAGCTCATCATTCGACAGATGATCGATCTTTACCATATCAAAAAGCCAAGCCTAACACCTTATCTTCAAAGGGCTAAAGACTTAGCCAAGCTGTTTAGATGCTTACAGATACAAAATGTCAGGAGAGACCATAACGGGCAAGCCAATGCACTCGCAAGTTTAGCGGCTTCTTTTACACACACAAGATGATTACCTAGTCATTCACATAGGGGAGAGGAGGGTTGTTTCCCCACTTTTCGTAAAGGAAGATATTCCATTCGTCTGCAATGCAGACTTACAAGAAGGTGATCTACAAGATATAGGTGGCAAACCAACCACGGAGGAGGAAGATTGGCGCGAACCCCTACTTCAACATCTCATGGCTAAAAGAGAGCCATCAGACCTCGTTAAGTGTGCTAAAATAAGGCGATGCATCTCACAGTTTACACTACAAGGCAACCAACTATATAGGAGATCACTCAATGGCATATTACTGTGTTATCTATTAACTGACGAGGCCAACACGGTAATGAATGAAGTCTATGCCGGTGTTTGTGGTGGACATCAAAGCGGCCCTAAGTTCTAATACCAGCTAAAAAGACTGGGCTACTATCGGCCAACTATGATGAACGATTGTATTGAGTATGCTAAGAGATGTCGTGTTTGCCAACTACAAAACGAGTACGGCCACGTGCCCGCCAAACCACTACATACCACCTCCTGTTCATAGCTATTCTCAAAGTGGGGAATGGATATAGTGGGGCCCATTATTCCGACCTCTGCAAAAGGGCATCGTTATATTCTTGTTGCAACAGACTCTTTCTCTAAGTGGGCAGAGGTTGTTGCCCTGTGAGAAATTAAAGCCTCTGACATCGTCTGGTTTGTCAAAGTCCACCTAACCTATAGGTTTGGAGTGCCTGATCATATAATTACTGATAATGGGTGAGTTCGCCTCTATATCAACTTATGAAAAAATACAACATCAATTTGGAGCACTCTTCCTGATACTACCCTCAAGCTAACGGTTTAACGGAAGCTTTTAATAAAACTCTCTGCAAGATCATTAAAAAGATGGTAGCTAGGCACAAAAAGGACTGGCATGAGTGATTACCTGAGGCCCTTTGGGTATATTGCCCTACTTTTCATACACCTACACAAGCAATCCCATACTCCCTTGTGTTCAGCACAGAGGCAGTTCTACCAGTCAAAATCCAAGTCCCGTCACTAAGGATTGTAATACAGGATGGCTTGATAGAGGTTGAAGCTACAAAAATTTGCCTTTCTGAACTTGAAGCCCTTGATGAATCTAGGCTTGCCACACAACAACATTTGGAATTATATCAAGCCCGCATGGCACTTCCTTATAACAAGAAAGTCAAGCTCCACTCTTTTACCAAAGGTGAGTTGGTACGTCTTGCACGGTCGCCACTCGATCTCACAAGGAGAAAAAAGGTAAATTTGCCTCTAAATGGGACGGTCCATACGCCGTTGAAAAGGCCTACCCTAATGGCGCATACCTGCTTCGGGACACGTAAGGTAATCAAATCCTCTCCGTTACCAATGTCAGATTCTTGAAGAAATACTATCCTTAGGCCGGCTCATAATGGCTTTAAGGGAACTACATTGGTTTGATCCTGTCATTTACAAGTACGTAGGCAATCCAGATTCCTACCTGTCCTGGATGCAACCACATATACTTCAAAAAAAAAATCACTATCATTCTCATTGAAAACCAACAATGGTTATAAGATGCAAAAAATAGGCAAACCCTAGTCTTAGGTTAAGGGATCTTAAAGGAAAAAAAGAGAAACATATGTATTACGTGTGATGGAAATGGTGTGGCGAAAACCCGCATGGGCACCACAAGTGAAATAATCCACTCACGACAAGATTAAATCTTCGTTGATCACATTGAAAACTAGTAATAGCAATCCGATGAAAAAATTAAGCGAACCCCAGTCCTAGTAGGCAGCCACTAGGGGCAAAAAAAGGGATAAAATACCAAAAATCCCATAATCGAACTATGGCCGGGCTTGATCCTGTTCCAGGTACGTAGGTAACCTACCATAACAAGATAGGCACAACCCCATCATCACCCACCCCACTGTCTCTCTTTGAGAACTATATCATTCCATTTTATAACTATATGATACATTTCTCAAAGGGGGAGGGGGAAAATATGAATAACTTGAGAAAAAACTTGGAAGGCACATATATTATGAAAATATAACTTGCAAAAAACTTAGAAGGCACATAAATTTTGACGAAAATTAAAATTTCTATAAGATGCAGCTACAACGGAGGGCACTAGGCCCTATTTCCCTATACTACTCTCAGTCCCTCGCCGAGTCAAAGCTACTGAAACCCAGGAGTTTGGCGTGCAATGAAGGCAACACTTATACATTCACCTCTAAGGCATCATTCGCCGCATTGACATCTGACTGTGTCACGTTGAGGTTACGAATAGTCTCCCTACAGACTCCATCACGCTGATCCATCTCTCGGCTCATCAACTCACCCTTGTAACAGTCCACCATATAAATGGTTCAGTGAATAGAATTACCTACATGATCAACAAACCTCTTGGGAGTTTCTAGGTGATTCATAACTTTGTTGAAGCATTCCTTTAACGCCTTTATCTGCGCTATTAATTCATTGGCATCCCTCATTAGTGGCCCAATCTCGTTCTACACTCGGGTATGCTGGGTAGTTAGGTCGGCTATTTTGATCTCCTCCTTTTGGAGGCGCAGACAAATGTCATGCTCTGGATCTTTTAAAACTTTGATGTCTTTAGCCTTGTAAAGCTCGGACAGAGCATCAAGGAGACACATGATTGTGCCCTTGAACTCGGAATTGTACACACAGGCCTCTATACGGTCCAGCGTGTCCAAGATTTCTTGACGGACGAAAGAAGTATCTGCCTCCTTAGTGGATAGGCCGACTAAATGCCTAATCAGTGCATCATACTAGTGGCAAGCCTTAGTAACTCTTGCCTCCACCTCTCTAATTGCTGGTATCTTGATTACATCTGCAAAAGAGATCAACAATATCAAATTATGAGAACCAAAAGACTGAGCACAGAGTGAACAAGGGACTTAAAGGCATACCGCGGTTAAATAAAGGCTCGACACCCTCCCTCTCAGTCGAGGGAGACCCATCTCACTTCACGCACAACCCGGACGATTTTCTAACTTCGGGAACACTGACAACTTTTCTTTTGGGAGTCATGTCTATGACACAAAATGAAAGTATGAGAGGGGGGCAACAGGAGCAATCTTCCTATTTATAAACATGAACGATAGTAATCTTTCAGAAAGGGGCGTCTCGAAAAGAGAATGAAATGATAAATACATCCCGTTGCGATGGTCCAAATTCGGCCAGTGCCACTTAAGCATCTTTTGTAAAGTGACAATTTGACATCGTTGGCAAGAGGACCATGCTAGCGCCGCTTCAGGGACATATGAATATATTGTCATGACATTTACTGAAAAGGGTGCTCTGGTTCTCAATTTTTGTACGACGAGTAAATCCCTTTGAAAAGAGACTTGTCTATCGCGAAAAATATCCCACATGATTTGGAGTCGCCACTAGTCTTTTTAATGATGTGACTGGACATCAGTTTTGAAAACAAGACAAGTTTAAGTTTTGAAAATGGTTTGAAATGTCTGACTCCATACTTAAACTGGTTAACTCCCAAAGATTCTAAGGTAAGTTTTTTGTTTATGAGTTAGGGAAAGTGTTAGGAACCCCACCTCATCCGCTTTTACGGTTCCCTACTTTAAACCCGTTACAGCCTAATGGTCAACTTAATTTATAATCTAATCATCTCACTTATTATTTTCTATGTCATTTCATTGAGATTTAGCAGAGAATCCACATACCATTTCTGTTGAAATTTCGGCAGCATAACGGCTGTAATATGGACCCTTGGGGATGAACAGTGATCCTTATGTCACTTTCTTCAATCACCTAATAGTCAACAGTTTATAAAAGTACTCCTTTCTTCAATCACCTAATAGTCAACAGTTTATAAAAGTACTCCAAATAAAACATATATCCACATCTTCACTATCCCCTTAACAGCTTCATATCTGTCTATATCTATATCACATCATCTTTCATGAGTTTATATCTAAATGACAGGAGTAAACCATTAAGTTAGCTAAGGCATGCAAAACTTTAATAAGATTTGGAATAAGTCATACGAATTTCTAATATATTGAACTAAGCTATCATGTGTCAAGCCGTCAAATGGTGCCAATTACCTACCCAAAATTGGCACAGTTGTACTATCACTGCACACTTAGGATCTTTAGGTCTCTTCTTTTATTACTATTCTATGTAGCCAAGAAGATCAAAAGTTAGTATTCAAACAATTTGCCTAAGAGTAATGAATAAAGTGAAACTATGCAACAAGTGATAAAAAAGAAATATAGGTCCCAGATAAATTAAATTCTTGTCTAGATAGAGAATAATATGGGTTTCAATGAGGCTGGTATTTTGATCAATATTCCTTAGATAAAAATGTATTGAAATAGAAAACTAATTGCAAGAGGGATTTAGACTTGTATAAAAAGCAATCAATTAACCATTTAGGTAAATGAGAATAAAAAATCTATTGAAGAAGTTAATTCAATAGCGCAAAACATAAGTAAACTACATGACTTGGGTTGATGGAACGGGTTTGTCCAAGTGTCAAAATTCAATT
Organism: Platanus orientalis; assembly: GCA_025762735.1. NCBI lineage: Eukaryota > Viridiplantae > Streptophyta > Magnoliopsida > Proteales > Platanaceae > Platanus > Platanus orientalis. The sequence continues at coordinate 13,815 of JAOXJP010227075.1, read as the reverse complement.
GCGAGTTAATCTAAATGAGTTTATGCAAGTTTACACAATGAATCATATGACCAAGAATGTGAAAGTGTTATGAAGTCAAATGTTGTTAAGGGTGATCCTCAGCATGAAGTACATAAATCAGCGAATTTAGAACAATTCCACGGAGTATTCCTAGCACACATAATCAATTTGTAAAAAGTAATAAATAAAGAAGAAATTTTCATAAAAGAAATGGAAGGATTGTAGTGCATCGGCTTCTTTTCTCTTAATCTTGATCTATTACATCTTCCATAATAGTCACATGGATTGATCTCACCATCACTCAAGAACCCAACTGCTAGAATTTAAAAAGCTAAACAACAGAATCAACCTCACAAATGGGATTTCTTTGAGATTGCTTTTAGGACAAAACGTTCCATCCTAACTAAGATAATCTGATATTTATTTGTCAGATTTTCTTATTCATCTTAATTTTTATTTGAATCTAAGAACTCCCTATTGAATTCTTTGCTGAAGCTTAGACTTGTTCTTGAATTGACTTTGTCATTAAAATTAGAAGGGTACACCGATCTCTAAGATTGACCCCCTATACATCCATTTTTCATTATTTTTCTCTCAGGGATTTATTCCCTAAGAGACCCATTCTAAACCCCCAAACTCCATTTAATTCCTCTTCTTCCCTGCTGTTTTATAAGCAAAGATTCCCTATAGGGTTTATGAAACCTCCATTAAAGAAAGTACAAAGGTTTGAAATATCACATAAACTCAGAATTCCTTGAGTTTTTGAAATAGACCTCTCTTAAACCTCAGTACCTGTATCTAAAATTTTAGATTTAGCTGATGCACGACCAGGGGCATTCTGGCCATTTCACACATTCTGCCAAGAAATTACAGAATTGCTGCTATGTGATATTTTTTTCAACAACTTATTTCTAGCTTCTGTTAAACATATTACAGCCAAATGGTTACTACCTTGTGCTAGGGTAATCCCAGAATTAGAGGTCCTATTCAAATCATATAAACAAGTATATGTTGTATTTATTGGGTTTTAGGGATTGTGAATATTGAATATTACTAAGCTTGTGATGCATTAATTTAGTATTTTGACATTTCATATTTATTCAAAGTTTTAAAGTTTTTTTCAGTTGTACCTTGTTTTGGTGGGAAACCAATTTCAAATTTGGGCAAGCTAACTAATCTCTTCACTGTTCAATGTAAGTCAGAATAGTCCCATATTGAAAGTGAAGAAAATCTCCAACATAAAAGGAGTAGAAGCCTATGATTACAGCTGTACAGAGCCATGAGAGAGAGAATGGTGTAGTTTGAGGGGGCTAACATTAGTTAGAATGGATGGTTCATATAGAGCAGGCTAGTGTTCAAATATGAGAGTCAACTTCCAAAACTTGTCAACAGTAAACGAATTTGTTAAAACCCAATAAGCAACTTGATTGATCCCCTGCTTTTGTCATCATGAAATCAGCAGTAACCATCCCAGAATTTTCAAGTTCAATTTGACAAACAACATCATTACATTGTTATTCACATCTATATACCAACCACCCCTAAATTCTAGGTAATCCATAAAAGTAGAAATATAATACCTCTTACAATTACAGTTCAACATATAAATGAATGAAGCACCTACTTAAAACATGAATTATATACAAGAAACTCAATGCTTCCAACTAATCCATGCCTAATATATATATGTAATGTAATAGAACATTCATCACGAGACTCAGGCCTTAAAGTAACTAAATTTCCTTTTTCATTTTTTGCACAATCTGGATTTAGAACCAACTAAGCCCCTTAATTGCCTTTCCCCTTTGAGGGAGAGAAAGTTTCCCATGAATTCACACTTTGCTCCAAATACATCGAGGGAAAAACAAATATACATAACCTCATTGAATAGAGCCACATATTAAAAGAAAGAGAGAGCAGTGATTAGAGAAGAAAAGGGGCAATGGGAAGGATAGCACTGGGGGTGTGCAAGTCTGGACAGTAGCCACTACTGCTACCATAATTGGTATGTGCAATAGCAGCAGCTGTTGCAGCTATAGCTAGCTGCCCAACCGAATGCCCATGGACCCATGCATTCCATGTGAATTGAAGTCACTACAGCAGACCTCTGATCAACTGTTGGAGAATTAAAAGATGACAAACATGGCTATAGGTCTTGGCATTTCCCTCTTTAAAAGGAAGATGGGGGTAAATAATATCTCCTAACCATGGGTAATGGACATTAAGCCGGGTTTTAATCATTCAATCAACAGAACCATGCTTATTAGAAGAATTCAGAATATTATTCATTCTATAAAATCCCCTAGTAAGATGTCTAATAGCCCTCATTTAGCCTTAGCTTTAAACAACGACAACAATTCAAATAACAGCTTGTTTAAATCATCCCTCAGACATATACAAATAATAAATGAACCCCTATATTATAGTTAAACTCCATGGATTATCACCACTAAACCTCTAAGCCTCTAGGCCAAAATCACCCAGTACCAAAATTAAAACGTATTAAAAAGAGAACAATAAAACATAATTGAGATTGTCTTCCGGGAAAATCCTAGAAATACGAAATAAAAGAGAGATATATTTATAAATATGATGGATGAACAAAAAAATAAAAATAATAAAAAAATGAAATGAAATACCTGGAACAGATGAATCTACCGTTTTTTTGTAGCACATAATCCAATACCTTTGCCCTCAGTCCCAACAGAATAAAGCAAGGTGCATGCTGGTTCTTTTCTGATTGTAGGGGTTTGTATTTCCAAAGGGTTTGAATGACTGGGCTTGGCAAAACTTAGGGTTTAGCCAGATCAAGGGTTCGGTTGAGGGGATTTGAGAAGGAGTTTTGGGAGATCAGAGAATAGGGTCGTTTCCTCCTCCGATTAACCGAGAATGCTAAGAAGCCTCTTTTTTTTTTTCCCTTCCTTTCTCTTTTCTCCTCGTCTTTCCACCTCCATCACGATTTTATAGAGGGAAATCTTCCCTTTGGGGTGGTCTTCAAGGGGAGCGGTTGTCTCCATCGTCCAAGACTGAAGCTGCGTGCCCAGGGCAGACGAGGCTGAGCTGATAGGGAAAATGGGAGGTGCATAGATGGGTTTTGGTTTGGGGGTTTGCACAAACATGAGATGAGAAGCATAGGGGGAAGGGGAGATGGAGACATCGGGTAAAGAAATCTGAGTAGGTAGGTGGCAGCACAAGCTTTGCCCTAGAAAGGAGACTAGGATGCAAGACGAATTTTTGGACTTTTGCCAAAATAACAAGGCAGAGGGAAGGATTGGAGGACCTAGGCCTGTGGTTTTCATCAAACGGGAAACATGGTGAGGTGTAGGAGATAAGGAGAACGAAGAAGAGGGGAAATGGAGAGGGGCTTTAGGGTTTGTTGTGAACGAGATTCCCACCTTCCCCTTTTTCGAGTTTATGAGGACAGGGGTTGGTTTGGGTCATCCCGGGTTATTCGGTTTAGGTTTTGGGTTAGTCTGGTCTAGGTGGTTTCAATGGGATAAAAATATCAATAATAATAAACTGATTAATTAATTAATTAATTAATAGCAATAGCATAACCTAATAATAATAATAAAATAACAATAATAATAAACTGATTAATTAATAAATAATAATAATAATAATGACAATTAATTTTAAATAAGTACAATGTAACATAGAATTTGTCAAGTGACAGTAAATGCTACCAAAACAAAATAATAATAATAATAATAATAATAATAATAATAATTATTATAATATATGTAAAATAATAATAGAATTAGTCAAATATGTTAATAATAGTACATGCTACAAAAAAAAGTAATAATGATAGTAATAGTAATAATAATAATAATAAAGAATTAAATAATTAAATAATAAGTAAATAAATGAATCAATAACAATAATGATAATAATAATTATAATAAGTAAAAAGTAAAAATAATAAGAAAATATAAAGTATAAAATAGTAAATAATTAAGATCCTAATAATAATTATATAGTCAAAGAGAAAGAGGCAGGGTTTGGAAGTTGGGCTTTAGCTTAGTTAAGAGTCTTAGCTGATGGGTTGAAGAAAGCGGCTGGATGATTGTTCTGCCTGTCTACTAATATGAATAGAAGCGTCGAAACTGGGAGTAACGCTAAAATTAGGTGTTGACAGGCGCGATTCCTAAAAAGGCACACATGGCTGTGGCTTCTGATCTTTGATTCTTATAAAGTCATCCATATTCAGCTCTCATAATGCCAAGGAACAATCACACTTAACCTTTAAAGTCAATCCATTGTGACTCTCATAATGTCACGCAACATATGACTCTTATAATGCCTATAGTGTTTACAGGCAATCCCATGATATCTGACTCTTATAATGTCTACCATATCTGACTCTTATAAAGTCAAATAACATATGACCCGCATAATGTCTACTAGATTCGACTCTCACAATGTCGAGCAAGCATGACTCTTACAATGTCAGTTATATTCAACTCTCATAAAGTTAATCTTACTCGATTTTCACAATGTTGAATCAAGAAAATAGTTCAAAGAAAGAAGGGAGAAAGACAAGATAATAAAAGACAAAACATTTTTTTTTCTTTCATTTCACAAAAGGTTCTTACATCCTCCCCATTACATTATTTTGGAAAGGCGGAAAGGAGGCAATTGCATAAAGTCTCTTCTTCGGTTAGGTAAGATCGAATTTGATCACCTCACCTGACGAACTCCTCACGAAGGCGAACTATGTTGAAAGAAATTATAGAAATCCTTGATTCGGGAGTACTTCCCTCCATTGCTCTCACTTTTTGAGTGGCTGTAAGAAGCTTAATTCGACCTGCACCCTCATCAGTTCTTCTTGGGCACTGGCTAAGGCATTATCGATGCTAGTCACTGAATCACAAACTTGATCTAGCTTCTCCATTAAGGTCTTCCTCTCAACCTCTGCAATGTCCAAGTTAGCTTGGCCTTGGCGTTGCTCCTGATACTTGCAAGTTTCGATGTTAGCGATGATTGTCTGTTCAAAAACGTAAAATACATCTCTATTCTTTGTCGAAATCCATCATTACGAATGTGGGTCTCTACGTCCTCGGCCAAAGCCTCCAACACCTCATCTTTGGTACTTGTAAGATCAGGTGACGAAGGTGTTAAGGCCACTATATGGGCAAGCAGCTCTTGATGAATCACCTGTGTTGAGGCAATTTTGGAAGAATGCATGATGGCACTAGTGGTGCTCATGATTTCATCTGGGTAAGTAAAATGAAGAAGTGTTAGCAATGGTATGCTAAAATACGTTCACAATAAGAAGACAAGCTTACCATGACCCATGTGAGAGATTTCAATAGGACCCCACCTCGCAGGGAGCTCCTCCTCAACAGCTGGATCAAACATGAAAGAAAGGTTCAGTACATGGGAAGGCATGCATGAAATATATGAAAAATGTGGAAGGAATAGCATATATACCTTTCTCATAGGTTGTTTCATCATGAAGATGATCTTCGTCTACTATAGATGATTTTAGAGGGTTTATGTTAATTGTCAGCTCTTCTCGGACCGGGTCTTCTTCTTGAGTTGCCTCTACGATTGATGCCTTATCAACCACAATATCATCTTCCTCAACACCTGAAGTAGCAAAGGCATCATTAACGGATGGGGCCATAGGTTCGCCAACCGCGTTAATAACCCTATCCTGAGACTTATCGGCTTCAAGAGGGCCATGTGCTTTAGACATTCTCACATCGGTAGTGCCAGATGGCTTAGCATCAGTAGGAGTTTCCTTATATGTATCCTTGACAACCTGGTCACTTGTTTTAGTGGCAGTTGAAAGTGATTCATCAGGACCCTTTCCATGTTGCCTGAGTCATCGGCCAGTGGAACTCCTTCCCTAGAATCGTTAGTCTATCTCTAGTCATCATTCTCGTAGTCCTCATAATCCACCAATTCTTCTATTTTTGACATAACCACGTCCCATAGGTTTTCAGAGGGCATATGAAGGCCCATAAACCCCTCAGAATCTTATGAGGAGTTCATATATGTTTCTTCAAAATTCAGCACAGACTCGACTAAGTCTCGTTGTTCCTCGAGAGTCATGATAGGACGAACCTTGTCCACATGTCTGGTTGGCAAATCTAGCCCCAGGACACGATGTTCCTCTGTCTCAGCCACCTGAGGATGACTCTCATCAATAGTCGGTCTTTATACTTTCGGGGGAGTCTATTTAGCTAATTCTTCAGTGGAAACCTGCTAGCAAATAATCGTAAGAATAAAAGAACATTGAAGTGGTAAATATACTAAATTCACAAGTGTACTTGGACATGCTCTCCGGTAGGGGTTGGTGAAGGAGGATTCTATGGCTCTTGCTTGAAAGATGCATGAGAAGACCCATCAACTTCAAAAATACTAGAAGGGGCCCATTTGCCTGCAGTGCTCAGGGGCTCAACATCTTCAACTACACCCTTTCCCTTGAAAGGGACATAAGGCTCTTGCTTGGTTATCTTGCATGATGCGTCCAAGGCTTGTTGGACCTGAGCCGCTGCTTCTTCCGTATTGACATGCTCATCATCAAAATGAACAGGTTGGTCGGTAGCAAGAGAACACTCGATCGCAAAACAACATGCCTCATCTTCTCCCAGGTGTTTCTCCACTATCCCATGAGCGGATTCAAATGTAGTAAGGGGTAGGATCCTTCCTGTGGTCGCCAACTCCTTCATGATATTCTCTATAAGATCAGGAAGCAAGTTATGGGTCACTGATGAGATGTCTTGACCAGTAGAAAAATATGCCAAAAGCTTCCTCATGATGCCAGTTACTCTTTTGAAGATGTAATCTAGAAAATGACCTTCTAAGTCATAACAGTTCATGGTGGTGATTAAATCTTGCACTGTCGCCCCATGCTCCCATAAAGTTACCATCTCTTATTGAATCATGCTGTAAACACAATATAATTGACGATGGGAGGCATAACGTTGAATACCCAACGGCTCTCTCGGTCTTCTAATCATTCTAAGTTCAAAAGGAGCAACATCTTGATATACAAAATCCTTTGGTGCAACCCTATCCTCAGTGGAAATACGGGGAGGGACGATTGAAAGGTTGCACCAGGCCTTGCTCTTGCATTATGGGTAATATGTTGGTTAGTTGCACTCGATCCTTAGGGGTGTCGCCCCTTGACACGGATTCTCTAGCAGAGGGGACTTCACGATGTTCTACCATTTCCGTTGTCTATCGGGGTCATCGATGGGATAACCCCCGATATCTTCAAAATCATCATCATGGATATAAGGCATCCATTCTGGTTCTCTTTCCTGATCAGGAGATAGAATGCACTGGGGTTTTCTCCCATGAGACTTGTTTCTTACACCTATTTTTCTCTTTGGTTTATGTGGCTGTTCTTCCTCTTCGTCCTCTTCAGTGGTCAAGGGAGATGGTGGAATCACCTCTCTATCTTCCTGATGGCCCCGTGGCCGTTTATTGGATCTCTTGGGCCATTGCACGATCGATGTCTTTTGTGCTAAAGTCTTATTGCATGACTTGTCATCCATTATTATGGTACCATGATCGTCATAAAAAATAACATTGAAATTGGTCTCATCCTCATTATATCTCACAACAGGAAAAAATGAGTTATACCACCACTTGTCATAACGATAATCGAATTGGAGGTTATCCAGTTCAACCATTTCTTTAGGTATAACTGCCCGATTACCTGTACTAGATCTTACAAAGAAAAAAATATGTTTCCTGAATCCTCTCTAGGGTGGTTGCCTTACCCACCGTTTTTATGCGGGTAGAAAGAGAGACAAGTCCTTAAAAACAGGAGAACTGACGAGCAAACCAATGAGGGTTATAGGCCTCCACATGAAAATGGTTGTCCCTTCTCCAGGCTAGCTCACCACTCCTAAGGGAACAAAAGTATGCCCAAGCCTCGCCTAATAACGACTAGTCATCTGTAGGGTCTGATTATCGAATAAGTGATCTGGGATGAGGATGAGCTTTTGGGTAAAACAAGACAATGCAGCAGGACACAACACCGTTTCTACTCTTTGATTCTTCAAAGTGTTGATGTACGTGATCCTACGAAGGTCTCCCTCTCCTCTCTGATAAATAGAAGGGAAGTGCAGCCCCAACCATGCATAAAAATAGTGAAGGGGAAAGTACATAAACTTCTCCTTAATTTGGCTTTCTCAGATGCCCGCTTCTACAATGTTTCACAAACCGCTATATAAGTAGCAGAGACTAGGGACAGCTAAGTTTATGCGTATCCCATCAGCAAGATTAGCGGTAGCAATGAACACACCAAGGAGAATACGTTCACCCACATTGCTTGGGAGAGCTCATCCACTCAAAAAGGCTGCATATACCCCAGCCAAGAATGCGGGGCCTTTAAGATTGATACTTCATTGGATATTATCCTTGGTCCATGGTAGAGGTTTACCCCTAGCAGATATGCCCTAAGGACCCTAGCAAATGCGGCCGAGCCAGCTACCATATGTAATGCTCACATCATTGAACTCAAAGAAGATCTGAAATAGTCTCTAGCATATAGTAGAAAGCGTTTTGAAATGCTTGTTGAAAGGAATGTACTTCTCCATTAACCTCCCCTTAAAAAATAAGTGGCTTATGCCAATGAATTCCCACAATGAGATCCTCAACTCACCATATTGACTTAAAAAGATGTTGGTGTCAGGGCACTACCTTGAAATTGCCTCTCCCACCATCGCACGATGCTTATCAAAACTGCCAATGGAATAACGTAGTGCTTCGGTCATTCCGACAACGCCTATCTCTGTGCGATAATGGTTAAGGCAATGCTCGATGATAGCCTACCATTTCCTTCCTCCGACTGAGAAGGAAGAGGATCCTCTGTAATTTTGGCTGACCCATGCCGCTTCTCCCAAGAGAATCTTTTGAATTAAGCTCTTGAAATCGCTGGTAGTGAAGTCCTTAAGAGTTTTTCCTTCCTCAATAGAAGGAAGAAGTGTATCACGGACTGAGTTGTCTTGGAGAGCCTGATCGTCTAAACGGCACCAACCCTTGCAAATGTGTCTAATATAGTCAGGAGGGCTTGGTGCATGATATGTTATCGGGTCAAGGAATTCTGGGTCAAAAAGGCTTTGGCTACGAACCCATTCATGTGTTTGACGAATGAGAGAAAGGAGCTCTCGTGGCATTCACGGTTGTATAAAAATTTCCTTATGGGAGCCATAACTTTGTAAAGAAGATAAGCTAAAATCAGAAATTTAAGTAAGTATGTACATTTTAACATCTTACAAATATTTATGCGAGTGTGTGTTTTTGGTGGCGAATGTGGATTACAGTTTCCATTCGCGTACACTTTTGTGGCAATGAGAATCAGAGTCACAATGCTCGATTGTGGGCGAATGAGAAGCTTTCAACTCATTCGCTCCCAATATCTCGCTGAACAAGGAGAACTCGAATGAGAGGTGCCTCAACCCACGAGTGAATGCAGGGAGACTGTTTCACAACCACTCAAGCCAGCCCAAAGGCGGTGAATTGTTGCCAGATGCCATTGTCATCACCTAACACGAAGACTAGGATTCCTAGATGTGCCTTAGGGCTAAAAACTGCTTAGAAGGGAGCCAAAATCTTTGAAATACATCCCAAAATGGTCGTATTCACAAAACTAAGCTAATCATCCAAGTAAAAATAGAATTCAGGGGCTTATGACTTACCTAGAATCAAAAAGGGGTTTTGGGTTCAAGAAAGTGAAGAATTCATCCAGAGGGGTTTTCCCACGGTTTGAAAACACAAAAATGGTTTTGGTATGTTCACCAGGACGAAAGGCAACAATTGAAGGCTTGAAATCAAAGATCTGATGTAGGAAGGGAAAGGGTTGAAAGCTTCGTGCACACGATAATGACAGAAGTTAAAATTTCTCTTAGAATGGCCAAAGAAGACGAAGGGAGTCTTTTTATACCCATGGGGGTAATTTGGTTAGAACACAAGGGATTCGAAAGAGCGCGCCTGTTGATGAGGGTAAAAGTGTCATTTTCTTCACCCTCAGCAGGTAATTGAAGAGACATGCACCGTCAATCATCATTATCTCTTGAAGAACGTAAATCCAAGAATCATGTGCGAATGAGAAAATAAAACGCCATTCGTCCACATGTTAGTGAGCAAATGAGGAATTAGTTCCCCATTCGCCACGATGTTACCGGCGAACGATAAATATGATTTTCATCAGCCATAACCAAAATTAAATGTTTTCTTTTGGGTAGCAGAAAACAAGGTGACCGAGATTCTTGCCTACTCTTGGCAAGGTGCCCAATCTTTGAGAAGTTAAAGCAGTGGCTTCTAAATCTGTGAAAAATGGTGGAATTCAAATTATGTAAAGTATAGGTTCTTTGAAGTACACAACATTAACGGCCATCTTACTTAGTTTAGAAGGATTTAACAAATAAAAATAAGCAAGTTTGGAGGAAGCATGAAGTTCCGACTATTTCGATCAAATACACAGAGATTTTGGAGATACAAAAAGAAAAGATGATTCATTGCTAAGATTGGAAAAAGGGGATTACATGTCCATTCATGATACTAAAAGGAAAAGAAAGAAGAAAGCAAATATCTTTCACAATAAGGAAGATCAAATGAAAGCCCTAAGCTTGTCTCGGAGGGCTTCAGAGATAGGAGTCTGTTGTTGAAGGATGGCATCAACATCAACCTGCTTAACTACTTCTTCAGGGTGGGTTTCATCACTCCCACTCTCTTGTCTGGCAGTCAAGATAGCTTTGGCTCGAACAATCAGTTGTTCTTTATGCTCAACAACACCCTCACTATCTTCCAGAGTGGCAACGTAGCCATTCAGCTGATGCCAAAGGCGTGCATATTCTGTCTTGATATAATAAAAACGCTCCATTAGCATCTTCAATTCTGCGCTCGCAAAGCTCTCCAAGCGAGTTGCCTCTGTGTGGTTCCTATTTAAGTCAACTATCTTCTCTTCTAATTCTTTAATGAGGGCTTCAAGATTGGGAAAAGGCTGAATAAGCCTTAAGGTCTCTTTGGCCTGAGCAATAGCAGTAAAAGAGTTTAATAGAGACTCTATAGTCCTTTTAATTCCAGCATTCTTTAAGTACATCTTCACATCGTCCAACCAAGATAAGGCTCTAGCCCAAGTACATGGCAATGCGATTGTTACATGATCCATCTCAGTGAGATCTCGTAGGAGGCGAGTTCGGGGTCCACGTGACTGTATTGCATTATTGCAAAAATACTCTAATTCCACTTCACTATAGTTCCATGGTGGCAAGACCTCTTCTTCTTCAAAGGAAAGTTCTACACAATGAGAAAAGAAGTCAAAATTTAAAATAGCCTGCATACTCTTAGTAAATACAAATACCTGAGACAGGGACAGGCTTTGGAGTCGAAATGGGTTCAGATTCTTAAGAAGATTTAGTTTCTGGTGATGAGGCAGTCGCTATTATAGGGATATTATCCTTGAAATCAGTCTAGTTAATAGCTGGAGGACTGTCCTCAGAATTTGATGAGTCAATGATAATTGGTACAAAATCAATAAGGCTACGACTTGGTCTTGTCGTAGAAGATGGTCTTGGATTAGTCTAGGACCTAAGCCTTATCTTTCTAGGATGGATATCAATGGGACGAGCAGAGGATTCACCCCTGCTTATCCTTGGGGACCTTCATTTGGGTACCATTACCTGAAAATGACAAAAGAAACATATTTTTCTTAGTACGGAAAATATCCCATAAGTATCATAAAATGTGGGAAAATGTGGATTAAAATGTTATTCGCGTATACTGAATGTCTCAAACTCAAATCGCGAATGAAAGGAGGAGGAGTCATTCATAGCCCACTCAAGCAGGCAACTCATTGGATAAACTAGGAGGCTGCGAATGAGCCGCAAAGGTGATGATCGCCCTGAGGGTGACAATTAAAGCTTTAAATAGGGAAGACAAATAATAGAAGTAGATGGTTTGAAACTCTATCCTGAAACCTCTCAAATGATTTTCTTAGTTCAAGAAAGATTTTCTCTTCCATACAAGAAAGGAAATTAAAAATCAAGAGAGGGAAAGAGAAACTGACATAACATACCTCATATGATCATCCAAAAAGAAAGAAAGAAAAAGAAAACAAAACGAAAAGAGAACTTACGTTTTCAAGAAAGGAAAGTCTGAACGAAGCTCTGTTGTGGATGAATTCTGAAGAGATGAGCTGAGGAAGAAGAAAAGAGACTTATATACTCGTAGGGGTATATTTGCCAAAATACAGAGAATTTGAAAAGTCCTAGGAACAAATAAAGAGGGTGTATCGACAGAAATAACTAAAATATGTTATTTTGGTCTATAAAAATGCACTTTCTCCTTGTTACACTCTCGATACATTTTTCGATAGGGCAACTGTTGAAACCTAAAAAGTGTGCGCAAATGTGAAATATATTTCTCACACGCCACACTAGTCATAGCGAATGAAATTTTGTATTCTCATTCGCCACGAATAAAAGGATTTCAGTTATTCACTTTCGTCCCAAAAGTGTGCGAGAATGAATTGTTCACACACACGCATTGTGGAAACCAGAAACTGAAAATCTGGGTTTATCTCTTCCCGAGGTGGTTATCTTAGATAGCCATGACTCTTGTGAGTTGCTTAACTACTCAGAAGGTGGATTCTCGTATAGAAGAATCACCTAAATCTTTGGGATAAGATTTAAAGAATCCCATTCCAACAAAGACGATATGGAAGAGATAAAGTTCTTCTCAAACGAGGACTCCTCTCTAAACTCGTTTTTGTGGCCTATAAATACCTACATGCACAGAGATAAGAGGATACACACAATAGATACGAGGAAGAACGAGAGAGACAGAGTCAAAGAAGTGAAGGTTCATTGCAAGGCAAGCTGTATTCATTTCTTGAAATTCTGCAAGCTATCTCTCTTCAAAAAGATGAAGGTGTACGTCCATTATACCTCTGCAACCTCCCCAAGGAAGATATCATAGGAAGCTTGAAGATGAATCACGTTTCAGATAGGTAAACTTGTTGATGAATGAACAAGTGTAATCCATATACATATATTTGAAATAACGTATTTACTTTCTTCTTCTTCTTATTTTTTACATGATTACAACTCTAGTTTGTGATACATGACTTAAAGATAATCAGAGGTTGGCTGTGCTAAACAGCTGTAATTAACAAATTTATCAAACTTGGAGTTTTAGTCCCCACTCATAAAAATAATAAACTAGCCTTTAAAAGGGTTAAATAATTTGTCCAACAAATTTCGCCTCATACACAACTCGAAATTTAGTGTTACGACATCTTGAAAGATGTGCACATGAAATATGGGATCGGAGAATTCTTGTTAGCTAGAAACTTGTCAAACCCAACAACATCCATGTCTCATCCAAACATCATTGGAATCTGATCAACTTGATTTTGTACCAAACCTTACCACCGCAATCTTTTGCCACATATTATCTTTCTCAATCGCAAATCTCCGAAGTCATTTAACTAAAAACACTTATCACTTAGGTGTAGTGAGACATAAGAGCTTGGGTGTTCCCTATAAGCAAAGTGCTGCTTACGTGTGTGAGAGGTAAGCAATGGTTTTCTCCTGTCATGGACAAGCGTAGGTAAAAAAGTTAATGGAGTGGTCTCTGCATAGCGACTAGAGTGGTCTCTGCATAGGGACTTGGAATATAAGGACTTAGTCAGGTATGAAATTGATAGCTACAATGAAAATTAGAGTTGGGTGAATGAAAGGAGAGACGCTATTTTTGCTACATGATTAGAAAAATTATAATAAGAAATGAATACAACAACAACAATAACAACAAATAGCCTTATCCCAACTATTTGGGGTCGGCTAC
>JAOXJP010227074.1:0-11369 GCA_025762735.1 Platanus orientalis | reverse complement strand
CCCATCACCTCCAAAAGTGAATGGGTCTCACCCCACTGTGTCTTGCCCCACGAGGCGTCGCACAAGGGGGATGTCGCAGGTGATATTGCCCCTCTCATGGATGTGCATTTGAGCTAGGCTCGATTCTTCTTAGACCATTTCATTGGGTTATACTAGCTTACTAGGGGTGTCACCAAGCCGAGCTTTATCCAGCTCAGCTTGGGTTGGATAGAAGAAGTCCAAGCTCAACTCGTTTCACCATAAAAAAGAAAAAGGAAAAAGGCTCAACATCCCAATGGTCCGTTAGCTCAATTTATCTTATTTGAATATATATATATATATATATATATATATATATATATATATGACCAAATCAAGCTTTTAATGAGCTGAGCTTAGTAAAGCTCCGCTCAGACTCACTTAGGAAATGAGCTTACTTACAACAAGGCTCAAGCTCAGTTCATAACTACCCAACCTCTGAGCCGAGCTAGCTCTGTTCGGCTCATTGACAGCTTTATGTTAAATTCGGTTCAGGTTTTGCAAACTCAGTGTTTTTTTTTTTCTTTTTGTAATAGATATAATATGATAGTGAGCCATACCCATATTTTAAGGAGGAAATTTAATGTGCCCATCTATTAATAGATCAACAGTTAAAAAAAAAAATTGCGAAAAAGAAAATCAATGATAAGCTGAATTCAGCATAGAACACTTGGTTGCAGACATCCAACACAAGACGGTCTGCCACGCACATGTACCTCCAAAAAAGTGACAATTCATATGTACAATTATATGATAATTAGGTGAAAAAAACACTATAGAGACTCATCAATGTTCAATTGTGTAACCTTGCCAATCATAGAAATAACAATATGTGTCCACTTGAATCTCTGTCATAATCTGATCCGAGCTTCCAAAGATGTATATTTTTTATAAATAATTGAGTGAATTTCATTGAAATATAAAGAACTTACAACCGTTTATTCAAATCATTACAAATGAAAGTACTCAATGTCAAAGTTTGTATTCTTTTTCGAGCAACCATCTTAAGCCAGAAGGAGAAAGACAAGAAAGAGGGCGGAGCAAAGGGAGTATGAACATGGTTTTAAAACGTGGAATTGGACTCGGAAACGGTCATGATTGATTCCTGAGTTGGATTGGCTAAGTTGGACCGATTTCGAGTTGACTCGGCCGATCCATTGCAAAAAGAAAAAAAAAAATGTTTTGTAAGAAAAAAATTATAAAAAATCCCAAAAAATATATAAATATAATTGGGATTTTTTTTTTTTTTTTTAAGAATGGCCATTTAAACATATTTTAATTAGAAAGAGAATTTATTTTTAATTTTTAACGAATTCTTACCTATTTTTTTATTTTTTTAAAAGTATAAAACGATAAAAACAACATTTATATGAAAAATATAGAGGACATTTCCTAGCATTTATTTTCAAAGTCATACATCTATCATGATTTGTGAAAAAAAAAATTGCTCATATAATTATTATTTTTTTATTTTCGGAATATTTAAATAATTAAAAAAAATTCCAAAAAATACAATCTATCTTGAAATCAATGGATTTTAATGCAAAATCCACAAATATAACATAACTTAGATGATTCATTCATTAAATAAAATTTTTCCTTTTTTTTTTTTCATTTTTAGATTTTTTTTCCCAAAAATGACCATCCCAATTCAACTTGGTTGATCTGGCCGATCCAGGACTGATCCAAACCGATTCTCGACTAAACTTGGCCGATTCATTATGAGTACTGATCTGAGCTTCAAAATTGGACTGGTCTCGATCGATTCCGAGTTGGATTGGCCGATCCGACTCAGAATCGGCCGAATTTTAAAACCATGGTGGTAATCGGCAACCTGGCATCCAGTCAAAGTGCGTCTGGTAACCCAGCTTGAGTTTGACAAATAACACCCCATACTAGCCTAGGCCAGGCCAGTCATACAATAATCATAGATAAATAAATACATTACTCACTCAGTTATAGATATATTCATACGTATCCATTGGGATTATATATCAAAATGTCGTAAAATAGGTTTACTTTGTTTTGGGTACATATTATAGTTTTGGTGGAAATTTTGACCAGGTTTGGTAAGCTCGGTTACCTATTCTAGCCTAGCTTGGCTTATCTTTGGACGTGTGATTTGGCCTTGGGCTGCCTATTGTCCTTATGGCCAGTGTTGGGTCTGGCAAAGCCCAATAGATTACCAACCTAGCTAGTCGATAGTTAGTTGTTAGTAGATGGGTATTGTTTTGAGCGCAAGTTCCAAATCGTGTATTTGATTGAAAGTAGTGTATAATATAGGGATGGAAGCACTAGATGAATGCAACAAGAGGTGTTATGGAGATTCTAATCTCCAACATGCTACATGATGCACGCGAGTTTGCATTGTTCATTCCTAGAGTGCTTCCAACTAGGAATATGGAGGTCATATTGGACAAATTGAGGGGATCGCACGGATCGAATTTGCTTGAAGGTGTGGTGTGGTTATTGCTTTCTTCAAAGACTTTAATTGTCCTTTCTCGCTACAAGATGATTTAGACGATGAAGCCTTCAAGATAAAATCAAACTGCAATATTTTGTTTTGTACATTACTTGCACTCACAAAGTACAACCTTGATTGTTTTTCACAAAAAAATATTTTCAAAACCTAATACAATATATAAAAGGTCATCTCTCAACTAAGCTATCCAATTTCTGGAATGAAATAATGGTACTCATCATCCAATCGTTGGGGTATGTATTTGTAGGCATCTAAAATTTATACAAATTGCAAATAAAGGTTTACGCCCTCATGAAATTTGTATACAAAAGGCCAAAAAGTCATGAACGAGCCTCCAACTCATAAAATGGGCTCAACTACAATAACAAGTCCCTTTGGGCCTGGTCCGGGTTTTAAACAATAACCCATAAGAGCACCAAGCCCACTTGTCTTAATCCATTGGCAAGCCCAAACAACTTTCTTGGGACCTACATGAGAGAGATCTGAATAAAATCAAATCTAGATTTTCTTAGGCAAAGAAGGAAGGTTATGCCACTTATGAAATACAAATAATTCCATAAATCACACTTCTCTCCAAACAAGGAATGTGTAATCACTCTTTTAGACTAAAAAGGGCAAGAGTGTCCAATCAACACTCAATCAAGGGTTTTAGCAAGATTCTAACCCTAAGTCTATAAATACCCCCCTCTTACATAAAGAAAAGACATTTGGCAAAAAAACTTGAAGCAAGAAGCTCTAAAGAGAAAAAGACTCCTAAAGCATCTCTAGAGCTCTCCCAAGACTTGAAGACTCAAGGCATACTTTCCAGTCTCTCTATCAACAACAGTTCGTTGCTAGAGAAAAAAAAAGTTTCTTGTATCTCAGAGATACGCCATAAATCCGGCCCTGAGAGCGAGATTTGCAATGTTTCTCTTATTTTTGGATAAAACGCGCAGCCCCAAAGAGAAGTAATTCCCTTATAATCAAGCATCATCAACACCTGAATCCAAGAAACACGCCTTTAGGTCATTGGATTCCGTCGACAAAGAATCAAAAGTTTTACATCAAAGAGTTGTGTTCCATTCATTTATAAAAATATTCATTTATTGAATTTGTTATATTTATTTCGTGTTACGAATTTACATACGAAATTTGTGTCTACAGTGTAACATGGGTCTAAAGGTGCCTAATTATCTCTTAGGCTTTTCATTTGTGAATATTGGGCTTAAGAGACACCAATGGTGTCCTAAAGTTAAAAAACATAACTATCCATAACTTTGAAAAAATCAAACTCTTGTAACATTAAATAACCACCACCCAATGGTTATAATCTTTGATAATTTAAAATTTTGCAACACAAACCTCAGCTCATGACAGCACAAAAAGGATATGATGTTATTATTGAGGAGATCCGGGTGCCATTCAATGATATCATGTGAAGGGTTTTAATACCTCAATTTCGGGTCATTCAGGTGATGCATCTCCAAGACTATCATACACCATCATTTACTTTTTATTTGAGATGATGGG
Organism: Platanus orientalis; assembly: GCA_025762735.1. NCBI lineage: Eukaryota > Viridiplantae > Streptophyta > Magnoliopsida > Proteales > Platanaceae > Platanus > Platanus orientalis. The sequence continues at coordinate 7,360 of JAOXJP010227074.1, read as the reverse complement.
AACAGTATACATTAGGACTGTTAAGGTGTCAAATACCTTCCCCAACAATAATCGAACCTCCAAACCCCACTTCCGTACTCTGGTTAGACCATTTCTATATTTTTTAGGGATTCATTTAGGAATTATCTTAAAAAGTGTCCAGTAGCAACTTTAAACCTATACAAAACCATATACGACACCCTACACGCACTGGGAAGCCCCCCTTATTCTGCCATCAAACCGAGCAAGACGAGACGACGCTGTCGAGAGGGAACGGGCACATCCTAGGAGCTCACAGAAAGGAACCCCATTCGCTCAAAGATCAGTGAGATGCGGTCCACTTCAACTCTCACAACGTGAAATAGACCGTCCAACGAACCAGGTGGATCAGTCATTAGCAAGACTGCCTGCATAGAATAGCAGGTGAGTGTTCCTCGGTTTCACCTATAACGAAAGGCTCCGGAACGTTGCAAAGATCAACGCTCTTGGTTGCCCATAGAAGTGGCAAAGGAGCCGTAGGTTTGAGGCATTCACAAATTTGAAAACATGCAAGCATGAGTCAGAGGTAAAAGTGGCTTTTAAATTTCATTAGAGAAAAGGTTAAGAGTTTTCTAAACCCAAAACAGTATGTCCTCTTGTGTCCCCACACACAGCAGGTGAAGTGTATAAGGTCAAAACTATAAAAACAATTTTCGAACGAAAAAATAGGTACCATAAAATGGGATTCATAGGGTTAAAGCCCTAAGAAAACGAGTTTAAATAAACATTTGATTCCTACATATTAAAAGAGGCACCAACTTAAAAAAAAAAAAAAACCACGATGGTGTGGGACACGTTGGAACATACTATTTTGAATAGCCTCAATTTTAAAATATATTTTAATATCGAGTGATCTAATCGTATAAGCAACAAATTAAAATCTTAAAACTTAAAATCGTGTTTTTTAATGACCCCAAAAATAAAAAGATTAAGTGATCACATCATCTGATTTGAGTTACCTTGATAAAGAAAATTTTGTCCCAAACTTATGAATGAAGCAACTGTAGGTCATTTTTCTTTGAAATACTTCTTAATGGAAATAAGTATGATTGGGTACACGTTTTATTTTATATTTTGGTAGGCCCATTTAGATAGCTGTCTTAGAGAGCATGACTTGCACGACTGACAGGAGAGACAGCCAACCTCGCATAACAGCATAATGCTATTAGGGCTGTCAATGAGCTGAGCTAGCTTGTAGCTCGGTTCGCCTTGAGCCAAGCTAAAGCCTTTTTTGAAGCTCGCTGAGCTAAGCCTGAGCTTTCAATTGGGCTTGTTTAGTTAAGTGAGTTGTGCCATGCTAGATAAAGCTCAGTTTGTTACAAGTTTGGCTCGTTAAGGGATGTGAAGAATGTTGATATGCTTAGGAAAACGGCAACATAACAAGAGAAGTAAAGTATTTGTGTTCAATGTGTGACCATATAATGGGTTGACACATCATTTGTATAGTGTTAAATGTATCAAAGAAGTGTATAATTCAAAAAGCTACACCAAATTCAAAACACCTCATTACATTAATACTGTTGAAATGATTTGTTTTATTAAGTTATTGTTTTCTTGAATTATTTTTGGTTTTTGTAATTTTTTTAAAAACAAATAAAGGGGTAATTATGTCTGATGTGCCATAACAACACAACGAAACAAAACAACGGATTGGATTCAAGCAATAATGCACGTGAAACAATACAAAAAATGATAAACAATAAAGAACAATCACACAAGACAATATTTAACATAATATTTAACATAGTTTGGTAAACCTACCTACATCCACGGGTGAAGACGATCAAGAACTTTCACTAAAACGAAGACCAAAAAGATTACAAAATACACAATGAGTTCTAAAACCAAAGGTAAAATCCTGCGAACTCTCCAAACACCAAATACATTCTTGTCTCTCTCATAAATCTTTCCCACAATTTTCTACAATCTCTTGCAACACTTCATTTGTCAGGTACAACTGAATCGCACAGAGTGTCTTGAGGTCGAGTTCCTCCCAGTCGTCTTTCGACATCATTGCAGAAAGCTTTTTATTCCCCATCAAAGCTTTGATCAGTCATTCTTAAACCAGCAAAGCACACATCTTCATGAGTCATAAACTGAAGCTATTATGCACATTGAATTTCTCTACTTCATACCTTGCAGCCATGTCGAAACACTTCAATCACAACCTAGAGCTCTGATACCAATTTGTTGTGAGGAAGCCTACATTTGGATTGCAGGGAACAAAATAGAAGAAAGAAAATAATGCAAACAACAATCACACACAAACCATAAAATGATTTAACATGGTTCATCCTAAAGCCTACATCCATGGGCGAAAACAATTAGAGAACTTTTACTATGTGAGAAACATAGATTACATAAGCTTGTGGCTGCCTCCCCACTCCAGAAAACCCTTCACGCTTTTAAGAGAAGAATCCCTTTTAAGCAACCCTAATTCAAACCTACCAACTTGCCAAAACCAAAGTTGGCAATTCCATGTGGAGCAAAGACACAACTATCAATTGAGAATCGTGTGAATGAAAACCATTGCCTCAACAAATTAGATTCAGGTTGTCATGTTCATATTTGCTTCAGGAAAGAATATGTTGACATGTTCCAAGAGAATAAAACAAGTTTTGTTTCTTTAGGTGACGGGTCTACTGTGACGTCATGAGTGTTAGGACGATGAAAATCAAGATGTTTGATGAAGTGGTTCGTATTTTAGGTAGTGTGACATATGTTCCAAAGATACAAAGGAATTTAATATTCTTAGGCCGGTTGGATTCTAAGAGTTGTTGGTATTCAACTGTAAGTGGAATCATGAAAATCACATGTGGTTGTTTAGTCCTGATGAAGAGAGAAAAGTGTGGTGATGGTTTGTATCTTCTAATGGGGAATACAATGATTAATGGTATTCTTTTGACCTTGATAGATAGTTGGAAACAAAGTGCATGGAATAGCAAGTGCTTGTATATGGTCTCTTTCGCAGTTGGGGCAAAGATATGTATTACAAGTTTCCAGGTGGCAGACGATGCTGAGACAATTCATATAGTTATAAAAGATGGATCGAATTCTCTCTAGAGTTGACTAGGTGAGTCAGCTTGGGATAGCTACACATGTGCATTGGTCATATTATGATCAAATTGGATAGTGTCATGACCGAATTGATTCAATGGTATGTGTAAAAGTGATTTTTCAAGACCAATGATTGTTTGTGGTGATAACAAATAAGTTGCAATTCAGGTTCAAGATGGAAGTGCGTTCCAAATATATATGATATAGAGTTCACTAAGAAGGACAAGTGTAGGTTTTCTCCAAGATAGTTCCAAAATTTAAGCCAAAGTGGAGTGTGATGCACATGTCACAGGTTCTGTGTCTTGTAAAAAATACAAGTGTTTGTGGCATCAAGAATTACCCTATGAGGTTGTGTGGAAAAGATAGAAGTAAAGTTTTATGTATTATATAATTTTGATAGAATTCAAGCCAATGTGAAAATTTGTTAAGGTGGCTTTCATTCCTACAACTCTCAGCCGAGAGTCGTGTCTTTGCTCTATACATAATTGTCAATTCTGGTTTTGACAAGTTGGTAGGTTTGAATTAAAGTGTGAAGGGTTTTCTGGAGTGGGGAGGCAACCGCAAGCTTATGTAATCTTTGTTTCTTGCATGGTGAAAGCTCTCTAACTGTTTTCGCCTGTGGACGTAGGCTTCAAGCCAGATCACATTAAATCATTTTGTGCTTGTTGTGTGATTATTGTTTGCATTATTTTTTTTCTTCTATTTTGCTGCGTACAATCCAAATTTAGGCTTTCGCACAACATTGCCATTTGACTTATCTTTACATTTTCTCTCACCAATTAGAAACATCTGTACCTATAAATTTGACTTATTCTTTCATATAAAATGCATCATTTTTTTTTTTTACGACATTTGGTATAATTACTTTTTCACATCATGCCAAACTTTTGCCCCAGGGATTTGGTACTACCCCCTTGGTCGGCCACAATGTTGGTCTGACCTTGGGTTGACCTTAGGGGTCGTACCAAATCCCAATAGTGTTTCATCATTAGGTAGAGTTTTATTTTATCACGTAACACTAAAATTCGTGCACTTCACTTTATTTTTTCAGTTATAACCTTGTAGTATTTTATTTATTGGGAAATAACTTAAGAGAGCAGAGCCGAGCCAAGTCTGAACTTGCTTTATTTTTTAATGAACCTCATGAGCCTAATCCTTAATTACATGACGAGCTTGAACTGAACTAGACAAAGCTAACACCCGTAGCAATTAGGGTAGTCAACCCATGCCCTGCAGCCACGACGCTGGAGCAGTGGCAATATATGGATACACATTGAGTTGTCTAATTCAAGAATAACAAGCCTACATCAACCCCCTACAGCAATCTATGCTAATCAATACCAAAGCCATACAGACATCTCCAACATATTCACATGACATGAGCCATACTAGTGGTTTTGGTAGACTGCCTTGGAATGCTTTCCCCCACTCTCCAATTGGCTGACGTAGTTGCTGTTGCGAGGCTGAAGAGGCGAGCCACGATTAATTCTTAGAATAAGGTGTTATCAAAATCACCGAAAGTATAGTTTTGACAGCAACGATTCATTCTTAGAATAAGGTGTATCAAAATCACCGAAAGTTTTGACATTTAATACCATGAGTCACTATCGCCTAATTTATTTTCGGTCGCCGTTTCATGGAGTTGTTGAAAACTCAACGCAATAAAAAGTGATGGGGTGACTGTGAGGTGATAGCAACACAAAACCACAGAGCTACAGAGGTTCCCATCTCATTTTTTGGCACATGTGCCACCAGCTCACCAAGCATGAGGACAAATGGGCGCCACTAAAATCATTCTTTTCTTTTTTTTTTTCTTTTTTTGTTCTCATTTTGTAGGATTTATGAATCACACGTGCCAACCCCTAATCGGTCTGATATCAAGTGCGACACCCCCCTGATTGGACACTCAGGAGGGGGAATCAAAAACCTCCAAAAAGTGAATTGATTCCGCCCCCGAGTGTCCCATAGGGGGTGTGGCGCATACGATTTCATCCCCCCCTAATCATAATAATTAGAGACACGTTGTCTAACAAAAGGTACCTCGATTTATAAATGGTTACTTAATCTATTGTGTATTTAGATTACATATTTTTTGACTTATGTATATTCAGTTGGATACCTTTTTTTCAGGCATTATGTCATGCATTGATTGGTAGTGAAGTGTTATATCTCTCCACTCAAGACCATTTGATAGGTTGTAATTTAGGGATGCCAATGAGCAAAGCTCTACCCAACTCAACTTAAGTTCGTCACATAAGCATTAGGCTCAAGCTCTACCCAGATCTAAGGTATTGAGTTTTAGCTTAAGCTCGTTAAGGGGCTGTTTAGTTCTGATTGTGAGAACCTATAATCCAATTTGGTTACCAATTTTTGAAAGTTGATTTTACATAGCATTTTAACCATTTGATTTCGTGAGTACACCCTATGTTTTGTTATTAGCCTTATAAGTAAAAAAGAGTAAATAATTTGATTCGGGTAAACTCTTTTTGTTTTTTATTTGTCTTTATCACAACACAAAATCAGTTGAAGAGTGATTCTGATTTTGTCTTTATTTTGATTCTGATTATATAAAATTGAATTTTAGAATCTGACCCAAACACCTCTAGATTGAGGTGAGCTCAACTTAAATCGCCAAATTCAAATATCTTTTTATTTTTCTTTTTCTAATTTATTATTATTAGAAGAGGTTTTTATGGTAGAAATAAAAAAATTGTTCTCTTTCATTGTCTAGTTCAATTTATTCATAATCTAAGTCCAATATAAAAAATATGTATTCTAAAAAGACCCTTAATGAGCCAAGCTTAAACTGGCCCATTCATCTGGATTTATCACAGAATTGGTCGATTTTGCTAAGCTCTTAAATGATTCTTCTTATTCAGCTGAACTCAGAAGTCTGGTTTAGTCTAATCTGGTCCAAAGAGTCAATCTGGTCTATTGTCGAAACTATGGGTTTATCTTCATACCTAGTTCTATCATTTGTTTCAAATTGTTTATCATGTAAATTTTGAAAAAAGAGATCTAGATGACCACCCTTAACCTTCCTTGTAGAACTTATGCGGCAGCCCAAGATGGCTCCACTTGTTCACCACCGTCACCTTCTCCTCATAGCCAAATAGTCCCTTACCTTAAGAGCTTCCTTCCACGTGGCAAGAGCAAGTCCTCTTCTATAAGCATTGCCAATCAAAAAGTTTATAACTTATTGGTGGTATGAGTGAAGAATCCAACACATGATGAGGTATGCATCTGATTTTTTGTTTGGAAATTGAACATATTGCCCATCTAGAGGATCATTTACTTGACGTGCAACCAATAGTCCAAACTTCTCCTGACGTGTAATTAGAACCCATCTGTTTACATGAGAAAGTTAGGCAATGAAGTGAAGTGAATGGAAAGTTGAGGGAAACTCAATCATTTTACAAGTTTCCAAAGGAAATTGAAGAATCCGAACTTTTTTTGCCAAAAAAAAAAAAAAAATGTAACTTTCATTGTTTTTTGGAAGTCGGAGAAGATGTCAGAAAATTCTTTTTTCAAACCTCAAACTTTCTAAGCAATCAAAGGGTGAAGAAACTTGTAAATTAGAAAAGGCCAATAACTTTTCTTAAACTTTTTCCAACTTTCCTTGCAAACACATGGAACAAATTAATTACTTGTGTCATGCAATGTAAAAAGGGCATCAATACCTCACTGAATAGATGACCTTTTTTTTTATCTATAATGATGCTTGTAGACACCTAAAATTGGTATAAATTGCAAATAAGGTTTTACACCCTCATAAATCTATACAAAAGTCCTTAGACCATACATGGGCTTTACAACAACAAATTAGGCCCATTTACATGGACAAATCCATTTAGGCCTGGTCCAAGTTTCAAACAATAACCCATAAGACCACCAAGCCCACTTGTTTCAACCCATTAGTTGGCCCAAAGTCCAAATTACATGGGACCCACAAGAGAAAGATTTGAATAAAATCAAATCTAGATTCTCTAGGGTAGAAAAGGAAGGTTATGGCAATCATGGAATGCAAATAATTCCATAAATCGCACTTCTCTCCAAACAAGGAATGTGCAACTAGTTTTTTTTAAACTAAAAGGAGTAAGAGCATCCAATCAACACCCAATCAAGGGTTTGTCTAGATTCTAACTTCAAGTCTATAAATACCCCATTTTCACATAAAGATGAGACCTTTAGGCAAAAGACTTCAAACAAGAAGCTCTAGAGAGAAGAAAACACCCAAAGCATCTCTAGAGCTCTTTAAAAGCTAGAAAACTCAAGGCATACTTCT
>JAOXJP010227072.1:0-11369 GCA_025762735.1 Platanus orientalis | reverse complement strand
ACATCTTGCTTACTAGTGGCTAAAAGAATAAAGTTAATGGAATTAATCTTTAAGGGGAAAGTTGCCACACTAGATATCCTCTCAAAACCAAATCTCCTCCCTCAACCCAATTTTGAAACTAATACATCTATTAAATTTCTTATTCCTTTTCATGATAGATTTCCAAATCCCACTGTCAAGCAACCTTGTACTTCCTTTGGATCCCAACTCACATTGCAACCATACTTGACAACAATAACTATCCTCCAAAGATTTTCTCTTTCCTCACCAAAACTCCAAAGCCATTTTTAATGTAGACCTTTATTGTGGTTCCTAATCTTCTGAATGCCAAGACCCCCTTCATTCATAGGGTGACAAACCATCTTCAAGTCGACAAGATGATACTTTCTATGATTTATCAAGTTATTCAATAAAAAATTCATAAAACAAACTTCCATATTCTTAACAACCGAAACTGGGATTATGAAAAGGGAGAAATGGTAATTGGAAATACTAGTTAGAACACTCTTAATCAAAGCTAACCTTCTTTTCGATAGGAGAGGGGCTTTCCAAAAGTCTAACCTTTTAGAAATTATCTACAACACCATGTTTCAGATCGTTTTAAATTTAAATTTAACACCCATAAAGAGGCTCGAATAGAAGGAATGCCACAATCCAATTCTACAACCCAAAATGTTGGCCTAAGACTGAAACTCATCCATCTCACCCACCCAAAAACTTTCAATTTTAGTCAGACTCACCTTAAGACCCGAAACAACCTCAAAACATCTTAAGTATCTGAACTTCCAAACATCAACTTCATAAAAGATCATTGTATCATCAGCATACAGTAAGTAAGATAAAGAGACATTGTTGTTTTGTACAACAAAACCTAACATATACCTATTCTCAAATCTCTTAATCATCCTACTCAATTCTTCTGTCACCGTGCTAAACTAAAAAGGAGAGACTAGTCCCCTTGTCTCAAACCTCTTAATTACTAAAGAAACCTTTAGAAACACCATTAATTAGCACCACAAAGGAGACAGTTATAACAAAAGTCATCATCTATTTCCTCCACACATCCCTAAATCCCATTTTGCCCATCATATAATAAAAAATCTTTTAATTTACATAATCGTAGGCTTTCTCCAAATCTAAGTTACAAAGGATCAATTGTCTTTCATTCTTTAACCTATCATCCACACATTCATTGTCAATTAGGACTCCATTGAAGATGTGACAACCTTTAATAAAAGAACCTTATGGAACCAATATGATACTTTTCATAATCCGCTTAAGTCTCGAAGTGAGCAATTTAGAGATAATTTTATAGACACTGCTCAGAAGGCTTGTAGGGTGAAAGTCATTAAACTCCTTAGCATATTTCTTCTTAGAAATCAATGCAATGAAGGTATTATGCAAATACATATAAAAATTTCCCTCATGCTGGTGTTTGCACCCAAATTTTGACTTGAATTTCCAAATGGACCTTGTATGCTCTTAAAGACAATGTTAGATCAGATCTTATGTAATCCCAATTTAGGAAGATAGAACTAACCCATAAACCACACAAGCCTCCAAAACACTAAATCAAACTATTGTAAAAGACAATATAAACCCTAAAAAATGCCAATGAGCCTAATCTGGATTGTAGGAGGCTAAGCACTTGCCCTTAATGATGCTTTTTAGGAAACTGGTCATGGTGGTCCAACATGTGAAGAAATGTGAAAATACCAAATTAGCTTCCAGTAAGTTATAACTTTTAGACGCTCACCAGTCATTCATGCTGACATCCGAATTACACACAGTCAGTTCCCCTATATTGAAATTTTATCCACCTTCCAAAGCCTTGACCTAACAACACTTTCTAAGCCTTTGGACCTATCCCAACTCCTATCACTCCTTAAATGTGGTTTTTTTTTTCAAAAGCATGATTTTCTACATATCTTCATACACAAGTGTTCGACAAACTCACCGCTTAATGTAGTACCTTAGGGAACTAGAGCCCCACATATTTCATCAAGACCCAGATAAACAATTTCACCATTTCATCATCCTAAAGCTCGATCAGAAACTTTCTAAGTTTATTTCACTTTAATGGTTAACTATCCTACACATCTCAGAATCCGTTTATGATCCGAACGTTGCTGCAATTGGAACACTCGAGAAACCCAAAACATATTGTCAATTTAGGACCATCGGAAGTTCGCAAACCAAAAAGTGGACCCAGATTAAAAGTACACGAATTAGGGGGAAAACACTCAATGACCATTAAATGCTCATAAATGAACAATAACACTTTCCCATTTAATTAAATCAACCTAAATTCATTATGTCATTAGCCTTGACACATGGCACCTTTCTATTGGTGATCCTAAATATCATAAGTGTCATCATCAAACCACATCACCCCCCTCTTTTGCCATGTGGCACCCTCCTATTGGTGCTCCCAAATATCAGAAAAGTACCATCATTAGACATTACACCACCTCTGCCACATGTTACACTTCTATTGGCCCACTTAAAGCCGACTTCTAACCCCATCACATGGTAGTCCATGGCCTTGTCACATAGGAGGTTGACTATGTCATTGCCTGCACAAGTCTTGACATATGCTAGCCCTATTGGTTCTCTCCTTTATACATAGATTAACCCCTTGTGACATCATTCCTTGCATCACTAGTGCCATGTGTCACATTGTGATTGGCTTCATATTATCCCAAATCTAACTCAAATTCAAACAAAATTAACTTAAATGAAAACACATTTAAATGCAACCCAAATGTGAGCCATATTCGACCCATATTCAAACCCTCCTGAAATTCATCTTTTCTCTACAAGTAGAGAGGCCCCTCACACATTTAAAGGATTCAGTAAAATTGGAAAAAGCACCAGATCTTTGAGAAGAAGCTCTACTACGTGTAGCACATCCCTCGCTCCCCTCACCCTCTTTCAAAGTTTGCAGTTAGTTCCTCTGACTATCTTAGTACCTCTATTGCACATGTTGCAGCTAAAGCTCCTTTGATAATTTTCTCTTCCTATCTATCCACTACACTTTCTTATGATACCAAAGAACTTCAATGAGCTCTGTCCATCTCCCAAACATGGAGCAACATCGCAAAGGTCTATCCTCTGCATACTTTTCTTTATATTTATAATTGTTAATGTAATATAGTTTTTGCATGCTTAGAGTAATGTAAATTTGATTTTCTTAAGGTCTAGAGAGTCTAGGAAGCATGTTTAGTATGTAAAATAACTACCCTTAAAGTTTCACGTGCAATAGACTTCTTTACGAAGTCCAAGTCAGCTAAAAAATAGCTCTCAGGTATGTTGTTCTCTGTGCTAACAACTAATCATGTAAGTACTACGCGATTAGGTGTTGGATATTTGCAATTAGGTATTAGACTGTGACTGGGCATCCAACCAATTATTAAGCCCTATCATGATTGGGAATTGACCCATAGTCTTGTATGTATAAGGTTCAACCTCGCTCCCATGTGTGCAAGCATGACTTATCTTCTAATGTTGCCTCTGTTTGGACCCATTAGGCTTAGTTCCATGTATGTTTGTATGCAATGTCATGATACATGAATGACTAGTAGTTCATGTTGTTGAAGTTGTGTTAATGATATGTTAATCCATGCCATAATACATAGCTTAAATATAAGAATCACTTCATGTTGATGCTTAGTTAAATACAATAAATGTCCATGTCATGCTCCCTTGTGTGACCAAATGATGATATAATGTTTGCAAGCATGTCTATCTTACATTTATGAGAAAATGGATACCTGATGTAAGAGGCATAAGAACAAAGAAGAGATGATTAACCCACTGTGAGTATTTCTATCCTTGTGTGTAAAGAACCATGCATGTAAGTCTTTGTTCCAACTCACCTTTCTTAATAAAATCAAAGGCATGATTTTGTTTTTCTGTTTGAATATCTAATCATGATTGAGCATTATCACACTTTCACAATTGGTATTAGACGTCCAAGGAGAAAAATTGGGCATTGGAATCATTTCAACCCAAACTTGGACATTCATTGTACAATTGGACATTGAGCTTATTCTAGCTTCAACCTGAATCTTTAGTGTGCAATTAGATGTTGGATCTATACCCATTTAGACCTAAATGTCCAATCATGATTGATTGTTGGTTTCATGATTGGGCACTAGAAACCAGTAAGCTCAATTCAGTGTTAGACTTAAAATCTGCCCAAACAACCTCAATTCGTAACACTTTAAGACACACACCATAAAACAAGAAATATCATACATGAATAATTAAAAAAAAACCACTTAAAAATGTGGGTGTGTTGGGATGTCTAATACATTTCCCAACCACAACAAAATAGCTTACCTAAATCTCTAACAACTTAGATCAATATAGAGTTCAACAAGACAAAGGACTTTCAAGTCTAGAATTCCTTTCCTAGAAAAAGGAGACTGATGTCCAACTCCATTAATAAAATTTGAGTTGGTAGAGACTCCCAAAAATCCTAATGTCAATCAACAATAACCTTAATAATAACACCACATGCATACACTCTCGAGAGAGAGGGGGACCTCCAACCTCTCGAATCCTTCATACATCGCACACAAAGACGCAATGGGAGAAGAAACTAAAAGGGTTACCCATGTGAGGGTGGAAAACCCGATGCCCACAAAATGAAATTCCCCAAACATCTTCAATTGGTCCTCCTTGATGATTCTCCAACCATATTTTGGATATAGAGATACCATTAAGCCCCGAGGCCTTATCTCCTTTCATTTTCTTTAGGATCCCCAAGATTTTCTCCTCTTGGAAAAGGTTCCTCTAAACAATCAGCATATTGAGTAGAGATGGTGTTAATCCCCCATTATGATTTTTCCATGTTTGTTAAAGTCCTATTAAGGTCTTAGAATTTTCGTTATTCAGCATGTGGTAGAACGTGTTCTACAAAACCCATTTTACATTATTTTCTGGCACATGTCAAATAATGAAAATGCCAAGACCTTAACTAGTCTTTAATAGACAGGACAAAATCACAGCCAGTCAAAACCTAAACCATCTACAAGGGGTCCGCACGAGAAATATTCCTTTTAAAGCTTGGAATAAAAGCTAACAAGCTCTTCTTTGATTATTGTAGGCTCTTAATCCAGTTGCCATTGCATTGAAGGTTTAAAAAAATGGCATTATGAATCATCCTCATGGTAGCCATTTTATGGAAGAAATTTAGATTTGCTCCATTCCTTGACTTTGAATTTTAATACTTTCAACTTAAGTGTAAAAATATGATTAGGAGAACCTTGAAATATTCTTAGACCCCACTCTCTTTCAACCACCTCCAAAAAATCCTGACTGAAAGCACATTTCTTCAAATTTGAAAGGAACCAGGCCACTTGCAAGACAAGCATAGATCAACAAAATAGGGATATGATTCGAGGTCGATTTAGGGAAAGCAATCTATGCCCTTGGAAAACATCATCCCATTCATTGCAAAGTGGAAAGCGGTCAAGGTGACTCAAAGAGGGGAAACCCTGAAAGTTAAACCAGGTAAAATTAGTCACTTTCATAGGTTTATCAATCAAAGTCCATCTCTCAATAAAAACCCCAAATTTGGCCATTCACGAATCAGATGTAGACAACTTTTTTTTCAAATGTAAATCTCACCCAAGTTAAAATCACCACCAAAACACCAAGGCAAATCCCACCTTGCTTTAACATCATAATTCACTTCAAAAATTGGTCACCTCCAATGCAAAATTTGGACCATACACCCCATAGAAGACCCACTCGCTATCCTCATTCACCTTCCTACAATGAATCGATAATGAATAGATTCCTGATTCATGCTCCAATATCTCCACTTTCCTGGATTCCATATCAGAAGGATATCTCTAGAGGCTCCTAATACGGCAAACAATATCGAGCCCCAAATATACTTGACCCAATTCACATTCATAGTCCCCCATAAAATAACTAGGTTTGAACCCATGATTCCTTGATGAATGCGAAACCACTTATCCTTGTTACCCATCCCACGCACATTTCACGAAATAAATTTAGATCCATCAAATCTCAAACGATAAAACCCCTTTCCTTTTCTGCCACTACCTTCACTCATCCATTCGATTCTCTTCTCATTCTTGATTCCACAGTATTTTCTCAACTCATTTCGAAGGTGCTTTCCCTCAACTGATTTCAGTTTGGAATTTGTATCACATGCTAGTCTCCGTCTCTCAAATTTACGAATAGAACTTGAGTTTCTTCCTCAAAAGCCTCACAAGATAAGCCCAAAAATTTACTGAAACTTGTCCAACTTGCTAAGAACCCAGCCCCAGATAGTAATGCCTCTTATTACCTAGAAAATATACAAGAATTGTGTTATTCCCAGTATTTAGACCAACTCTTAGAGCAGGATTCGACTATTCATCTTGAGAAAAAGGGTGTGTGGTGATGGACTGAGACATGTGTTGAGCACCGTTCTTGAATCTGATTCAGCAGATCTATTGGATTGTTTCTGCAGCCGAACTCCAAGATTCAACAGTCCTTTCTTCTCCAAGGGATTGCATGGTCCTCGCTAGATCACGACTTAGGTCAGCACTGTGACGCAAACAAACAGCCTACGGCACACACACACACAATCCTCTCTCTCCCATGGATAATAGCTGTAAGTTGGTCCAAGACGATCAGGATTGGGTTCAACCCCTTAATATACAAACAAGAATCCCCCAGCATAAGGGGTAGACACATCAATGCCAAAAAGTGCAAACGCTGATGTGTGCGCCCCCTAATGCCGGGTGGACCTTGTTCGTTCATTAAGGGTCCCACCAAATCCGAGGCGGATCCAAGCTAGAGGCTTCAACTGTGCGGTTCTTATACGAAATAGGGAGCCAGAAGCACAAGAATATGGATTAAACATATTTACATTGTTAGGAATCACATAACGACAATAGGAACTAAGGATGCAAATGAGCCAGATTCGATGCAGATATTAGTATATCCGAATTTGGCTTATTTAGAATCAGATTTTTTTTTTAAACGAACGGATATTTAATCGAATCGGATACATATATTCATATTCGTATCCATTAAGTTAGTCGAATATCAGATACAAATACAGATATATCCAATTAAACAAATTCATTAAGTTAGGTTAACATATTTGTATCTGTTAGGCTAGGATTAATGTTAAAACATATCCTATAATAGTTTTAAAATAACTTACAATATTATATAATATGACAATTAATTTAAATCAGTCATTAAGTGTATATATATATATAGGAATACGGATATTTAGTTGAACGGATGTATATATATCTGTATTTGGTTCATTTATAATCCGATAATTTTTAAACGAACGGATATTTAATCGAAACGGATACATGTATATCCATATTTACTTTAAACGAATACGGAAATGGACCGGATTCGGATAATAATCAGATACTTGCATCCCTAGTAGGAACCAGTTGGCCAGAAATCGAGAGTGGATTGTATCCGCTCCTCTTATCTTCTGCTCCTCTACGCCCCCTGTCAGGGGATGGGCACATCAGCACTGACAAGTGATTTTCACTTTTTGGGGGTGCATTTCACTTTTCGGCACTAATGTGCCCACCCCCTGACAGGGTGCAGAGAAGAGCATAAGATAAGAGGAGCGGATACAATCCACTCTGGAATGACTCCACTCTGTTCATACCTTTTTCTTTGGGTCCTTTCTTCTTTCATTGCACTAATCATATTTCTGTCTATTGGGGAATAAATAATGTATTAATTAGTTATTTTATGGCCAAACCAAATAATGAATTAAGTAAACAAGTTGTGATTGTGTCACCGTGGGTAAGATAAAAAGTTCTTCCTTCGAAGCTGTAATCACAACACGCACGCAGACCAAGATGCCTCCTGTCCACAAATAATCTTGTGGGCTTAGGAGATGTACACATATACAGAGAAGTAGTGATTTTTCACTTTTTTGGGTATATGTACATCTCCTGGAGCCACAAGATTTCTCAACTGGTAGACCAAACTGAGAAACGACAAGACATACCATCTTAAATAAAGCAATTAACTCTCTCCTAAGACCGTAAGGTTGTAGGAAAGGTTAGAGTTAATATACTTAATATATTTCAACACTATTCCTCATAAGGGACACTCCTGAATAACGAACGCATGAGAAATAGGAGTGAGACCCGGGAGAATAATTGTGTCCAATGGGAGACTTGAACTCGTGGCTTAAAACTTGCTCTAATACAATCTTAAATAAAGCAATTAACCATCTCTCCAAAAACCCTAAGGTTATAAGAGAGGGATGAGTTAATATACTTATTATATTTCAACACTTCCCCCTCAAGAGGGATGCTCCTAGAGAATTAATGTGGGGGAACTAGGTATGAGGCCCAAGAGAATTTTTGTGTCCACAAACCTGTTCTGATTCCATCTTAAATAAAGCAATTAACCGTATTTCCTAAAACCCTAAGGCTGTAGGAGAGGTTAGAGTTAATATATTTCAACAAGCCTTACAATGAGATCGACTAACTCATCTACTTAGCACCGTCCACTTCACATCCTCAACCATTGGTGAGATGAAATTTAATCTTTTAGTGGTGACTACAGCTTTTCCCTTGGTATATTACCACCAAGGCTATTGCATCACTCCATCTTTACTTGAGAATAATTAATCAATGAGTTGACACTAATTAAACTTAGCCAATTGGATCAATGATTCTTAGAAGATTCTAGTATTGACTTAGTGAGTCAACTTGCCGGTTACTTAATAGATACTTGTTGGGTTAATGTATTGAATTTAACCGGAGATAAACCTAGATTTGACCTACGAAGAATAGGGTTTTGAGGGTTTCTTGAGTTTTGTGCCATCGCATTGTTCATTGTAACCTCTATTATTGATTTGTAGGGGATAGAGTCTGATGCAGCCGGAAGAGAAGAGTCAAAGATGATAGACTCAGGCAATTAGAACCGATCCTAAAGGATCCAAAAAACAATTTCAGCAGGTCGGATCAATCCGCAGTCCGGAGCTTTGGGGTATGCAACAGATTTGACATTAAAAAGCCCTAGACCAATCTGCATTTTTGTGGGATCAGTCCAAAGCAAGTTGATCTGCATTTTTTGCAGATTGATCCGGAGTGACAAAAATTTTGAGAACACTTTCAAAAGGTCCATGGGAGAGTGACATTCTTTCCCAACTCAACCTTTATGATGTATAACTAGTCTCTAAGATTGTTTAGGGTTAATGTAATGAGAAAAAGAAAGGGAGAAATTAGTTGTTTGTGAGAGATTGAGAGAAAACTCTTGTGTTCTTAAAAAAAATAATGAAGCTCTCTTTGAGGTTTTGTGGTTCCTCCCCCAATTTAGGGTTTTCCATGTAAATCCCATGTTTTGTGATGTGTTTATGGTTTGATTGTTTAATTTTGATTATTATTGCTTTTATCTTATTTAGTTTGATTGGTTGGTTTTTGTCATAAAGCCCCAACATGATCATAGTAAAATCTTTCTCACTATTTTTTTCTGTGGACGTAGGCTTCAAGTTGAACCACATAAATTGTCTTCTGCTCTGTTTGATTGCAATTTACATTATTTTCTCTTTTCTATTTTGTTGTATATTATCCCAAATCTAGGTTTCCAGCACAACAATATTTGACTCTAAAGTGCTATTTTATAGATTCCTTAATTTGTATGACTTTTTTTTGCGTGGTAATTTTCTTAATTTGTATAACTCGGCGACTATTTATTTATTCGTGTATTTTTGTTCATGCAGTACGCTTGTTTTCTCACCTGTCCTTTCAGAATATCCATCTAAATTCTAGATATAATAAACATCCCTTGCAATACCCAAACCCTTTACTAGTTCAACTCATCTATGTTCATAATGGCTTTAATGTCTTGTGTCTCCAAATAGACAATCTAACCACTCCATATGTGGAAAAGGATTAGAGCCAGAGGTGTCATCTGTAGCAGCTATATCGACAGAAGTATAAAACAAAAGCTCTATCATAATGAAATACATATGTATCAAACAGAAATTTTCTCTGGGCCTTGCCTGTTGACTCATTAATCTAAGCCACTTAATTAATCTGTTCTCCAAGAGAATATTGTGTTATAGGAAACAATTCGGTATCTACTTTGTTTCTCCTACATGGCCTTTTCTTGTTGGCTTTTTCGTGCAATAGGTTTAATTTTTACATGTGAAATTGTGTTAGTAGGACACGATGAGGTGAAACTTTATTTTGTGTGAAATATTGGGCCGGGCCGATTGAGGTGCCCAACACCCTTTTTAGCCTGGCCACTGGCTGGATATTCAAGCCAAGTCCAAGCCTTCAGTGCCAGAATTCTTCTTGAATTAATTTATATATATATATATATATATGAAAAAACTGTAATGAATAAAATGGAAACTAAAGAAGTGTTCTGTTTACTCTGATTTCAAGAAGAGACGAGAGGGGCCTTGGGTACAGGATTTGTAATTTTACATATGAAAGGGCAAAATTATATTATTATTATTATTAATAATTTTCATTTAATTAGATGTTTATATACTTAATATTGTTTGACCCACCAAGCCATGCTCAAATCTGCTTAGCCTAACCCGCCCGGTTTTTTACCAGGCCCAGCCCAGTCCTAAAATACGGCTGGGCAGCCCGGCTTTGTGCTTACTCATCATGCTGGACTCAGATGACTCGTCCAATCGACACAGAAACTCACCCTCATCATGTCGACTCATGTCCAGACCACTTATAAATCATCTCCTGTCTCAATGGACAGGTACCACTCCATTACCAATTAATGTGTGACATGTGGCCTGACAAAGGGTGTTTGAGTCAATACACATGGGTCAAAGGAGGGTATAATGGTAAATATACAATGAATAGGTACTTGTATATTTATCAATGCACCCTTTGTCAGATATCTTGTCACATCCTCAGCAGAGACTGGAGTGGTACCAATCCACTCAGACTGGAGATGATATTAACTCCTTATTTGTCATGAGTTTACTCTCAATGTGATTACTATATTATAAGAAAGTAAGAACAGTTAAAACTTGAAAGTATATTTGGAATTACTAAGGCCGTGTATGGCATCCACCTGTAATGAAATCATTTCATTCAAATTTCTAAGGTATTTATAGTCACAAGGTGTTTGTTCAAAATGAGCTCATTCAGATTTATACTTGATAACATATGTTATTTCATTTTATTAAAAAACTTAGATGACTTCATTTCTAAGTTTAGTTAACAAATCAGTATAACTATGAAGGAGAATGATTATCTGTTACGAGACAGACCTCTAAAGGCATGTCATTGATTGACACATGATGTGTTTTTGAATTTGATGTCTTTTATTGACCACGTACTTTTTCAAGAACACTTTTTTGGACCCTTTTATCC
>JAOXJP010227071.1:0-11369 GCA_025762735.1 Platanus orientalis | reverse complement strand
TTTCAAGTAACTCCACATCTCTCATGGGATCATCACTCTTCTTACTTAGTTTGGTTGTAAGTTCCTTGTTTTCTTTCCTAAGTTAAGTGACAAGTTTTTCTAATGAGGAGCTCTCTTCAAAGAGCTAGTCAAAAGCTTATTGAAGCTCAGTTTCTTTATTTTCACTTTCGTCTTCACTTTCACTACTTGATTCATCATTAGAATCATTGGTGAAAGCTACAAATGCAAAAACACTTTGTGAAGATTCCTTTTCTTCCGAATCATCAATGTTATTGTCTCAAGTGGCTACCATAGCCTTCTTGTTCTTTCCTTTAGATTTGTATTTCTTGTTGGCACAATCAGAGGCAAAGTGGCATCATCCTTTACATTCATAGCAAATGACTTCCTCTTTGGAAGGTTCTTTCCTCCTTGATGAGTCCTTGGACTTACTAGATGAAAATTTTCTTCTAAAATTTTTAACATTCTTCTTGTAAAATTTCATAAAGCCCTTGGTGATGAAGGCAACTTCATCATCAAAATTTTCTTCCAAGGTTGAGAGCTCTTCAACCTTGAGAGTTACTCCCTTCTTTTTGGAACTTGGTTTAAGTGTCATTTCAAAGGTTTGTAGTGACCCCATAAGTTTTTTCACTATTAAGGTGTCTATGTCTTTACTTTCCTCTATAGTGGTAACCTTTGGTCTAAACCTTTCCGGAAGCGATCTAAGTATCTTTTTTACTGTCTTCCGATTTAAGTGGATCTCCAAGACCCACCTTGGAGTTCACAAGGTCTTGTAGCTTAGTATAGAACTTAGTGGTAAACATTTGAAGTTTTAATTTCTTTACCGCACTAGTTCTTTCATGGGTTACTTTTAGTAAATCCCATGTTTCTTTAGCCAAGGTGAGTAAGTAAATTCTCCTAAACTCAATTTGGCTAAAGGCATAAAATATGACATTTAATGCCTTATAATTTGCGATGTGTGCCTTCTTTTGGGTGTCTCCCCACTCTTTTTCTAGTGTAAGGGGTCTTTTCCACCTATGTTGGATTGACATCCAAACTGAAAAGTCCATGGCTTGAAGGAATGTACTCATGCGAATTTTTCAATATGGATAATTACTCCCATCAAAGAATTGGGGTTTCATAGTTGAGTAAGATTCTTTCGGGTTAGTCATTTTGACTTTATCTCTAGGATATTGATCTTTCCACCCCGGTTGTTAGACAAACAAGCGTAACCTATGCTCTGATACCAATTGAAAGTCCAGTTCTAATCCTAAAGGAGGGGGTGAATAGGATTTATGAAATTCTTTTTAATTAATCCCCACTTAAAATTTCAATTTAAGATTTTATGATAATTCTTGGAATTCAATGCACTTAAATATATACTTCAATTATTATAATCACAAGTGCAATGCAATGACAATTTACAATTGTAATCTTTTAATTAATTTAAGTTCCTAGTTAATTGTACATATAAAATATCATATAAGAAGTGCTAAACATGTCATGTATAGAAAGAGAGAAGAGACAATTCACACAAAACAAGTAAACACACAACTTAATATTTATAATGGTTCGGCACTTGGGCCTACATTCACTTTCAAAGCTCACTACCATGCTATCAAATTTTATTCAGATTGAAGTATATTTACAATCAAGATTAAAATTATAAAACCTACTACTTGCAAAGGCAAGCTTTACTCCCGGTGTCTCTAACAGGAGCTATGTCAATTCCCAGTGTCTCCGACAAGAATGGTCTACATCCGATGTCTCCGGTAGGTGCTAAGGTCTATACTACTGATGTCTCTGGTGGTAGTGCTATAGTCTACACCCATTGTCTTTGGCGGGTGCTAAAGTCTCAAAATAAATTTTATATCAATACAAATTACTTCACAAGGCTTGTGTATTGGTTAATGCACATGAAGGTGGTTGCTCCTTTGTTGAGCTAGTATGCAATAACTTCCACCAAGCTCCCAAGAGATGCCTCTTACTTCTTGGAGCATCACGCAAGGGTTTACTTGAGATTCAACCCTCTACTTTCTTCCCTCTTCTTGTTTTATAAATGTAAAGTGTTAAGTAAACACTCCAATGGCACCCTGATCTTCAATAGATGCTCATAAATGGAGGTTTATTGGTTGTTGGGAGGATTGAATGCCTTGCTCTCTCAAAGATCTCTTCTCTTTGTGTTTGGTGTGTTCTAGTGTGTAGGAGAGCTAATTAGAGGTTTTCTTATACTTATAGGGGACGAGCACAGTTGTGCACCCTTGATATGATATCTCTCCCAACGGTCAAAAAATTACAGGCGTTGGATTCATATTTTTTTCAAATTTTATGATATTGGATTGATCCGGCTATGTCGGATTGATTTGCATGGATCGATCTAGCATACCCAGATTGATCTAGTGTCTCAGTCAAAGACACCTGAGCTGCTAAGTGCGGATTGATCCATCACCCCCCAGATAAATCCGATTCCCCTATTTTCTACCATTTTCCCTTAATCCTACTCCCAAACACTTGGGAACCTATGTAGGTGGCATGAGTTAGTTCACTAGGCCATATAAAGGTCTTTTGTTTGTTTTAGCCTATGTTTGTCATGATGTATACTTTTATATACCTTCCTTGATCTTGATGAAGCTTGAGTCTTCAAGTCTTAAACCTTGGAAACTTAGGGATGGATCCATCCTTGGCTTCAAGTGCTTGGAGCATGTCTTCAATGTGACCCTTGAACACTTGATGATTATGAATATGACTCACTTATGCAATATACTCATTCCATGCCTAATCTACCACTCCATGTATTTCACAATCTATGGAATTGACAATTTACATTAATAGAAGGGAGGTTAGGAATTGAATCCCCTTGGGAACAATTCTGCAATATGCAATGTCATCTGTGTTTGAATTGCCGAAGTCGTCATTTTTGGTTTTGGAGGATTTTAAGGAATTTAACCCACTTAATGAAATAGGGTTTTCTTGGTTGGTACATCACTATAAAAAAGGGTTTATGGTGGGTTTTGAAGTATGGGAAGAGTGAGACTTTGAGAGAAGCAAGAACATATTTGTGTAGAGAGTTCTTTCTTGGGTTTTTCCTTAGGGTTTTGTCTTTGGGTTTTGGAAACTCTTCATTGTGTGTTTTGTCATCTCTTTGTTCTCTATTTTAGTGAAAGTTCTTGATCATTTTTGCCTGTGGATGTAGGAAACATTTCCAAACCACGATAAATATTGTGTTGTGTGATTGTTCTTTGTCATTTACTATTTTCTCATTTTGTTTCACTCGTATTGCATTCTTGAATCCAACCTGTGTTTTTGTTCTGCTGTGTTGTTTCACCACATTAGTCTGCCTCTCCTGCCACAGCTCGAGTCATGTGCTTTAAGTGTGGCACATTGTTCTAGGTGGAAGAATATAATAGGTTCCTTTTGAATTAAATGATGAAAAATCCTACATGGCACCAAAGGAGAGCTTACTTGATAGATGATAATATTACAATGAAAAGCCAACTCTAGTGAACTTCTCCTTAATTGTAAATGAATGCATTGATTTAAGGTTTCATGAAGGTAGAGGAAGTGTGATTTGCAAAGCTGACATGGAGAAGGCTTATGGTCATGTCAACTAAAAATTTCAGGAGTTTATAATGAAGAAGTTGGATTTGGGAAAAAGTGGTGCAATTGGATAAATATATGCATTTATTTCCCTACTTTTTAAATTAGGATTAATGGTTCTCCTCATGGCTTCTTTCATAGCAATAGAGGCTCAAGGCTAGGGGATCCTTTGTCCTTGCCCCTTTTTATTATGGTCACAAAGGCCCTTTGTAGGCTGATGCTCCATGCAGAAAGATGTGGCATAATTGAAGGCTTTAGAGGGGATAGTAGTGATCTTTCAATCCCTACTCTTCAATTCATGAACAATCCTCTTGAATGTAAATAAGGAGAAGATGGTGAATATTAGATCATTTTAATTCTGTTTGAGGCAAGACCTAGGCCAAACACCCAAGTCTAGAATTATGTCAATTGGAGAGGTTCTTAATATTGATAGCTCTATTGCTATTATGTAGTGTGAGTTTTGATCCCTTCGTACAAGTAATGTGGGTCTGCCATTAAGGGATAGTAGTCAGTTCAAATCTATCTAGAGTTTGGTTATTGAGAGGTTTAAGAGAAGGCTAGTAGCTTTGAAAGGTAGTTATCTTTTGGTAGGAGGTAGGCTCACTCTTGGGAATAATGTGCTCTCTAATCTTTCAACTTATTTTTCTATCCTTATATCCTACTCTTGCCTTAATCATCAAAAAGCTTGAAAAAGTGCAATGATAATTTGTCAAATGATGAGGATGAAAGAGGAAATTCAATTTAGTGGGCTGAAATGATATGTGAAAACTGGTGAAAAAAGGTAGGCTTGGGATAAAGCCTTTAAAGATGGCTAACTCACTACAACAAAAATGAGTATTTACGGCATGAAAATTAATAGGGTTTTGAAAATGCACACCGTAAATGATGAGTTTTTACAACATTCTTTTTTCTAACACCATTAATATATATATATTTAGGTTTACTTTAACAATGTGCTTTTTGGAGACGTTGTTAATTCACTTATGATGGCGTGCATTGGCATGCCGTCTATATTGGAAATTATTCATGACTTGCATTGGCATGTCATCTATGTTTGAAACTACTGACAATGTGTCATTACATGCTATTTATATTAAAAACTATTTACGGCATGCATGCGTAAACCGTTTATTTTAAACACTATTTATGGCATGCATTTGTACGACGTATATGTTGTAAATTATCCATTTTTACAACTCTGAAAGATTTCAAAGTGCAAAAAAATTATGGGGATTTTCTCTCATGCCCTCTCTTTCTCTTCCCTAATTAACTCAGTACAAGAAAACTGAGCTATTCCAATGATTTTTTTCGCAGCAACCAACGTAACTGCTATAATAAGTAGGTTATTTTGATCCAATGTTAAATTATTCAATTAATTATTAGTTAGAAATTTTATTCACTGATTTAATTTTAATTTTAAAGTCTTAGAGAAAAAATGCAAAAAGGTTAATTTTGGTAATTTGTTTACAAAAGGGCATTTTGGTCATTTTCAAGATGTCAAGGGAACCTAGAATCCTATCGCCTACAATCTATTCTCAGGATGTGACATGATGTCTAACAAAGGGTACATTAATAAATACACAAGTTCTTTTTCTATGTATTTACCATAATACCCTCCTTTAACCCATGTGTATTGATCCAAACACCACTACAAAAAAACTAGGTTTTAGTGGTGGTTTTTTAGTGGAAGCTAACAACAATTGCCACTAAGTTTCATGAAAAATACACTTTTAGTGGCGCTTTTACACAAATTCCACTAAAAAGAAATATTAGTGGTGGTTTAGAAAGAAACCGCCGTTATATATGTATGGCGCAAAATTTTTTATACGGTAATTCATACTTTTTGTAGTGGTTGTAAATAAAAGTGACGCTATAATCAATTATCAGCAATGGCTATTAATTAATCACCACTAATAGTGATCTTGTGATAATTTATTAGCAGCGGCTAGTAACAATTGTGACTAATTCTCCTAAAAAAATCTATTTTTAGTAAAAAGCGCCACTAATAATTAAAAAGCGCCACTAATAATTTTGTTTTTGTGGGGGTTCAACAAAACCGCTGCAATGAGTTCAACCTCTCCACGAATTCGTTCCCACGTGGCTCTGTCTCTCCCCTTGTGATCACGACGGTTAAGTTCCATCACTTTTGCTCTTTCCTCTTTTTCTCTCTCATTCGAATTTTTTCCATCTTTCTATTTTTTTCTTCGTTTGTCTCTCCACAAATTCATCCTTTCTCATTCTCTCACTTGTCTCTCTCTATCACCCTCTGTCTCTCGTTCTCTCTCTCTCCTATTCAATCTTTCACATGACGCGGCACAACATTTATCCATTGAGATCTCCAAAATACTGACAAAGAGAAATCAGTGAATTTTTTTTCCTTTCTCATTTTCTTTTTCCTATTTTTCCCCTTACCCTCTCAATTGAATGTTTCTGTCTTTCCGTTCTTCTATCTTGATCTTGATGGATTTCAATTTTTTTATTTTATGATTAAGAGAAGTTAGGGATTAGGTTTTGATCTTGTTTCTAGTGGCTCAAATTAGGGGAGATTGATTGGTTAGGTTATGCATTTGTCTGCTACCTCTCCCCTCTCTGGTGTTTCACTACTCAAGAAACTCTCTATTTTAATTTTTGGTTTGGTATTGGTTTCTTGCTTTCGTAACACTGTAGTACTTTGTATACTTTAGACTGAAAAAGTTTCTATTGTAGTACATACTTGTGATCGTCATTACATACCAGACAATTTTCTTCATTTGTGTGCTTGTGTGTGAGAGTGAAAGAGAGAGTTTTATTTTACTTTGGGACTTTGTTGTAGTTCAACTTTTACTTCTTAAGGAGAGTAGAGTATGAGCTTAATGTTATTTTGCATTGGATTTCTTTAGCGACTTTGTAAGTGGGTGGTTTGGGGTTTGTCAAAATATATGATTTATGGTTATGGTTTATGAAGGAGAACTGAATTATTTGGTTATATTTTTCAAGAAGATAACCACTATGGAGGATTCAACCAAAATGACTATAGAGTTCCTTCATGCTTAGTTTCTTTCTGAAAGATTTATGTCAACAATTGCAAGATAGAAAACTAATGAACTGGCTATAAGGTTTTGCTTCATTGAATTCTATATTCTTGTTAATGGATCATGTCTTATTTAATCTATTGTTAGGGAATTGGGTTATATTTTGTTTTTCATTTACATTGATTAACATTATACTCATGTTTATTTTCTTTAATTAGTAAGCTTTATTTAGCATTTTTACTATGTTGGAAGGTCTTTACTCTTAATTATTCTAAATCCATCAAATAATATGCATCCATGTGTTAATTTGAAAACACAAAATAGGTAGAAATGGAGGAACTACTAAAAGTTGTGACTCTCTAGACAAAGAAAGCTAAGAAAGCAACAACGGAGGTTTCTAGCAATTTTAGAGAATCATGGGATTAATGACTTCTCTGACACATTTGATTCAAGCTCTAACCAAGAAGGGGTTCTTTGTGAAACTGAGTGTAATAATTCTATAAAGAAAGAGTACGAGAGATCTGTGACATTAAGACTGAGGAGAAACAAAGTAAAATAGTTGTCTAGTTAGGAGCATGAAGGTTTTCCTGGACACAGTGGAAATTTTTCTTGGAAAATCATTACAGATGGCTAAGATTCTCTTCAATTGAAGTATAGTCAAGGCATGGAGTACTAAGAATGGGTTTATAGAAAATGGTGGTTATTATATTAGTTTACTTGATAAATAATAGTTAAACTCTATAAATGTATGAATGTTCATTGTCATGGATTCAAATCATTTAGATTGATGTATAAATTCTTTACTTGTAATTTATTAATGATTATGAATTGTTGTTATAGATGAATAATCTTTTAGGAGGCATAAATAGTGCATTTGTGTGATGATTATTTGAAAATGTTTACAAAATTTAGATGGCTTATTTATATTATTTTTATGGTATTTTAAAAACTGGAAACAAGTAAAAAAAAAAATGGTAATTTTTTTATTTTAAAAAAGGAATTAACAATGTACATTGCATGCCGTAAAAAGACTTATACATGGTGTGCATATGCATGCCATGTATGCTTAAGATCATAGATGACATGCACATGCATGCCCTAAACAATCTTATACATAGTGTACATATGCGCATTGTGTATGCTAGATGTCATAACCAGCCAGCATATGCATGCATGCCATGAAAAGAAATTTTATAACATGAAAAACAATTTTAATGCCATTCATTGTATACTGTTAAAATACTTTTTTATAGTGTGCATGGAATGCCATTAAAAGTTTTTTTCATGACACACATTTTATATTTTAACGATATTAATTGCACACTGTTTATACTAGATGACAATTTACGACTATCCATCCAACAACATTTTTATGCACACCGTAAAAGGTTATAAATGGCATGCATTGCATGTTGTAAAAGGGTATTTTTGTTGTAGTGACTCTAATTTCTTAGGAAAGTGGCTTTGCTACTTTAGTTAGAAAAATGACAAGTTGTGGAGAAGAGTGATCAAAACTAAGTATGGTGTGAAAGATAGAGACTGGAATAGCGAATGTCTAGTTGGGCCTTTTGGTGTTAGTGTGTTGAAAGGGATAGTGAGGTTACTTATGATCTATTTATTCATTAAGTGTCTTATCAAGTGTATAGTGGTGACAGAATGAGCTTTTAAATAGAAAAATGGTGTGGAAATGAGCCACTTCAAAGCCTCTTCTCTACTATTTTTCAGTTGACTCATAAAATGTATGATTTGGTAAAAGATCATGTGGTCTGGGAGAATGTCTCTTTGTCTTGGAATTTGAATCTCCGAAGAAATGGTAATGATTGGAAAATGGATAAGGTGACTGATTTGTTGAGGATGTTAGATAGTGTTGTCATGGGAAATGCCAAACGCAATAAAGATTGTGGAAAAGCTCTAAGGATGAGAGATTTTAGTTTAGGTTTCTTATTCTATTTTTTTTTTTTCAAAATGAAGCAACAAGCTGCAAAGGTAATTTTCTATGAATAGTTAAGGTCCCTTCTCATGTGGTGTTTCACCTATGTTAGGGTATTAATGGTGGATCAATTGGTTGCAAAGGGTCTCCTTATGACTAATAGATGCAACCTGTGTTACAAGAGGAGGAGACTGCCTCACATCTCTTTATCCATGACCCTATCTCTCAAAATATTTGGTTTGATTACTTAAAAGAGGCTCAATTTCAGTTGGGCCATGATGGATCCTCCGAACAAGCTACTTTGGATGTGGAGCAAAGTCTATGGATGCGTCTCTCTGATAGGGAAGAGTGATTTGAAGAATGATTCCATTTTTAATTTGTTGTTTAGTTGGACTTTGGTCCTTTCTTTTCATGGTGTAAAGTTCCATGATTGGGTCTTTAATTAGGACTTTCTAGTGTATATTGTGTAACACTTTTGGGACCTTCTCTTATTGGTGTTGTATTCCTCATACACGCCAACAACTCCTTTTTCTCATTAATAAATTTCTTTGCTTATTAAAAAAAATGATTGAAGGGGATAATCTCAAAAACACAAAATAAATTGTTACAATATTTAACACTGTTTTGAATATAACTGAAACAATTAGACAAATCATTTTTTGAAAGCTAGATAATATTTAGAGCATCACTTCAAGCACTTTTCTCTTGCTACCCAAGTCATCTAGATGGCTAAAGCCTCGAAAGAGCTACTTGGCATATAACAACTAAAGGAAATACCAGGACTTTTTTCTCCACTCTAACCACGAATCATTTTCTTGCGGAGGTGGCACCGTCAAAGTTGAATTTTATCATATTTTATGTAGGAGGGGTCCATCTTTGGCACTGTTCAATGATCTAGTTCCCTTTCTAAGGATGAGCTTGCAGTCTCCATGATCTAAATTAATCTACAAAAATTAATTATAAACTTAAAACATTCAAATTTTCTTTGCTTAAACCATAACGTTTTTGTTTTCTCATATAGCCCAACATAATGTGGAAATAAGATTAATTTTTTAATTGGTTCTATCTTTCCTCTATATTTTGATCTAACTAACTTTTTTTTCCATTCTAAACAGGAGGGAGAATTATCCTCATTTTGTACATCTTAAAGATTATGGGGATGCATACCACACTTTTGCTACTAAATGACATCTAACTAGCCAATCAAGCACAATCACTTCAACTCTTTATGCAAAAGGCAATAGGGCTCCACATTAATTAGTTTTTTATTAAGCCTTCTATAACTGGGAGCACATTTTTAGAAGCTTTTGAAAAAAAAGTGTTTTATCCTAGGGACGATGTTTATACTCCAAATATATTTCCAAGGGATGGAGTGAGGGGGGGACCATGGTTATCAAGATCGGGATCCGAATTGGATCGTAAGATCTTACGATCCAAAATTATCCAAACGATCCAACGTGCTCACAAAATTGTAAGTCTCCAAGATCATTGTAGGATCACACTTAAGACTGTGGGAACACAACTGTGGTGATCCTGACTGATCTTATATATTGTGTTATTAGGCTTTTTTAAATTGGGTTAATAAAATAAACCTTTGGGCTTTTAAGCTTGACTTAATAAAAAACCACTCTTTACAAACCCACAAGCCCTTTTAGCCAAAAAATTAAAAAAAAATTAAATTATTTACCACCAAAAAAACCTATTTCCAAATCATTTGAAACTTGGTAGCGATGGCTAACT
Organism: Platanus orientalis; assembly: GCA_025762735.1. NCBI lineage: Eukaryota > Viridiplantae > Streptophyta > Magnoliopsida > Proteales > Platanaceae > Platanus > Platanus orientalis. The sequence goes on along the minus strand of JAOXJP010227071.1, from coordinate 1,115 downwards.
AGCTAGTACAATAGGAAAAATTTCTTCTCAAACAAGTGTTGTTAACTACCTACCGATGTATGATTTTGTTTCCTTCTCTTTCTTTATATTTTTTTTCTTTTTGGATTGTGAATTGTATGGGGTTGTGTTGAATTGTGAATGAAAAATTTTCAAAATCGTGCGGGGTTGTGTTGAATTGTGAATGGGTTGCATTTACCAAAATCATGTAAGGCTATGTTGAATTGTGAATGAGAATTTTTCGAAATCATGTGGGGTTGTGTTGAATTGTGAATGGATTGCATTTGCCAAAATCGTGTGGGGTTATGTTGAATTGTGAAAGGGTTGTATTTCCTAAAATATTGTGGGGCTATGTTGAATATTCGAATTGAAATTGTGTGGAGTTCTTTGTGATTTTAGTTTTGTAATCTAACCATGGTTGATTGTTGTGTGTGTATTTTTTATTCTCTCTCTATGGCTGAAGGCCTATTCGTGTATCATTTGCTTTTTATTTTTATTTTTCTCCATGGCTAAAGTTAAATAATTCTTGAAATTTTTTTGTTTCTTTCTCAGTAGAAATGTTTGCAATTGGTAGTGGAAGTAGAACTGTAAAGAAAAAAAATGCACTGGAAAATTGGTCAAACCCAAAATAGGAACATAGGATTGAAGTAGATGCTAATTTAAAAAGGTGATGTATAAGTGTTGTAAGGTTGTTCATTATGTGGGTATTTACAAGATTAAACATCATTTAGCTAGTAATAGTTATAATGTTAAGTCAAGTGCCAACATGGTAGATGTAGTTTGGAAAAAATTTATGGCGATTGTAAAAATATCTATTAGAGCAATCATTTATAAAGAAGAGATTTTTGCATATAGAAAAGGATGCTAAGGATGTTGTGGATCAAAAAAATAACAAAATCAAAAGGAAATGGTACTATCAATAGTTTTATTAGAAAAATGAAGCAAACAACTATAAATCAATTATTTAAAAAAGAGCGTGAATCGGTTTGTCAACAGATGAATAAGTTTTTCTACACTAGTGCTATCCCCCTTAAGATTAAAGAGGATAAACCAATTAATTGTACAGAACTTATCAACCATGTTCCCACTTTGCTATAGGTAACACTATAGTGCATAAC
>JAOXJP010227070.1:0-11369 GCA_025762735.1 Platanus orientalis | reverse complement strand
GTAGATCCAACAGCTAGGATAAAAGGCATCTAATGGCTAGGATTCCTTTCATTTGTCAAATAGATCTTACCCCTCTTTTGACTATTTCTCTCTTTGTGAAAGTAAAGAATTGTCAAATAGAGACTTTGGGTTTAAACCATTTGAAACCCCTGTTCTTGCTTTTTGGTTCTTTTTTTTCAGGTTTATGCTCCTTCAATGGCAGCCCCTTTGCAACTATTCCTTCCCTTTTTATGTTGCTAACTCGTGCAGCCCCTTCATGAGATAAATTGAAGTTGCCAAATTGGAAAGGAGCATCCTCAATGATCATGTTCTCAAGTCTCAATGGTTGGGTTTTCATGCGTCTATAAATCAGTAGCAATTGAAACAAGAGAAAGAGATTGAAGATTGAGCTTTGAGAAGATAAGAAACTGAGTCGAAAACTATCCAACAAGAAGCTATTGTGATTTATAGCAACCTTGTTTCTTTCCTACTGAGTTACAGCTTTTAATCCTTCCATCTAGAAGAAAAGTGAAGTGAAGCTAGTTATTTTTCTGTATTCTCAAGCCTCTGTAATCATCTTAATCATAGTAAATCTTACTTAAGCTAAGCACCATGGAGTAGGTTATTCTTGAACCACATAAAAACTCTTATGTGTTCTTCTTCCTTTCTCTTCTTCATTTCTATTTTTTGAATCATCTTGTTGTTGCAACTTGGTTCATTTGGTTTCCTTCGTCAAAGGGGTGAAAACTCAATCCACTATTTTCTGTTACAAATTGATTGGGGGAACAACAATATAGTCTATTGGCACCTCACTGATCTGCAAAGAATATTTGCTCAATCCACATAACAATTTCTAACAAGTGGTATCAAAGCCAAATTGGGCTAGTTGTTTTTTAATCAATGGCAGTGAAGGCAACGTCAAATGAAAGATTTGAAGTAGAGAATTTTTTCGATAAAAACAATTTCGGTCTATGGAAAATAAGGTTATAGACTTACTTGTACAACAAGGTCTTGACAACCTCAAAAAAGAGAAAGGAAAGCTAAAATCAATATTAGAGGCGAATTGGACATCTACTAACAAGAAGGTGATAAGCATAATCGGATTGTGCCTTTCAAATGAGGTGCTCTATAATGTTCTTAATGAGAAGATGATGGTGGAGCTATGGTGGAAATTGGAGACTCTCTACATGACAAAGTCACTATCAAATCGCCTATTTCTCAATAAACAATTTTTTAGGCTCTAAATGAAAGAAGATACGTGCACTCATGACCATTTAAATTCCTTCAATAAATTGTTTATAATGAATTAATTAATCTGGAAGTAAAATTAGAATAAGAAGATAAACCATTCTCCTTCTCACTTCACTACCCCTATCATATGAACATTTAGTGATAACACTGATATATGGAAAGAAAACTATAGCCCTAGAAGAAGTGACCGTTGCTCTATCTGATGACTTGAGGAGGAAACCTCAATCCAGTTTAGATGGAATTGGTCTTGATAGTGAAAGAGGTCGAAGCCCCAATTGTAGAAAAGATAAATCTGAAAATGATCATAAATATCAAAGGACCATAGTAGATCAAAATCAAGACCTATAAATAAAAATATGGTTTATAATTACAGTCAAAGACCCAGACATGTTATTAAAATTTGTTGGAGAAAACTAAATAATGCCAAGGAAGAAGGAGAGTCTTCTCAGCAGGCTAGTGTCACCAAGTCTGACTCTTTTAGCAGTGATGTTTTATGAGCCCTCCTAAGTTCTAGTGAGTTCAAACATAAATAGATAATAGACTCTAGAACATCATATCACATGTGCTTCTAGAAAGAATGGTTTGACAATATCATAGTGGTGACTGTGGTTCCATTCTTATGGGAAATAAAAGTGAATGTAAAGCATTTGGCATTGTCACAATAAAACTTAGAATGTTAGATGTTTGTGTAAGGGTTCTTAGTGAGGTTAGGCATGTACCTAAACTTATAATGAACCCAATCTCATTAGGAGCCTAAGATGAAACATGGTGCAATACCTCCCCCTCGAGTCTAGTGACCTAAAAGTTAGCAAAGGTGTCATGATTCTTATGAAATGAAAAAATTTGGCAACCTTTACATCCATGAAGGTAGCATTGTAACAGGAAACAGTGCTATAGTAAAGGATGACCAAATGAACTCCTTAAATCTATGGCATAAAAGATTGGGTCATATCATTAATAGAACTCATAAAAAAGGAAATTACTATTGAATGTTGATTTTAGTGAGATTGAGACTTACAAAAATTATGTGTTTGGAAAGTAACATAGGGTCAAGTTTTTTACCTTCAAATACATCACTAAAGGACCTTTAGACTATGTTCAGTCACATACATGGTACCTACTAAGGTTACCTCTCTAGGTGGTGCAGATTACTTTGTTTCATTTCTTAATGATTATTCTTGAATAGTCTTGGTGAATTTGTGAAACACAAATCTGAAGTGTTTGAGAAATTCAAATATTGGAAAGACTTGGTTAAAAAATAGACCAATAAGCATGTTAAAATTCTTATAATCGACAATGGGGTGAATATACCCAAATTGAGTTCCTTAACTACTGTAAAAACAAAGGAATTAAATGGCATCTTACAGTAGGTAAAACTCCTCAATAAAATGGGGTAACCAAAAGAATGAATAGAACCCCTATAGAAAATGCTTAATGTATTTTGAGCCACTCTGACATAAGCCATGGGTTTTGGGCTAAAGCTGTCAACACAGCTTGTTATTTGGCGAACTGATCACCATATGTTCCTCTAGATGCTAAGACACTTAAAGAAATTTGGTCTAGAAAGCTATTTAAGTATTCTCACATGAAAACCTTTGGATGTGCCACATACACACTTATTATTGCTCCAAATTAGACCTTAAATCTAAGAAATTTATTTTTCTAGGGTATGGTGATGGTGTCAAGGGTTATCATTTGTGGGATCAACAATCTCACAAAATCATATTCTCTAGTGATGTCTCATTTAATCAAAATGAGTTCCCATTCAAGAAAAATGAAGAAAATCCTACACAAATTGAGGAACCAACCAAAAAAATATAAATATTTGATGATGTCCATATTGAAGAAGAAATAAACACTCAAATACAAGGTAATGATGATGAACAAGGGGTTCAATCATTAGAACTGGTTAGCCTTAGAAGGTCAAGGAAGACCATTAAACGACCTGCTAAATACAATGATATTGTTTCTTTTTGCTCTTATTACTGAAAATGGTGAGTCAAGTATGGTTTAAAATGTAAGAAATAATAAAGATGCTGAAAAATGATAATTACTCATGTAAGAAGATTGGGATTCACTCTTAAAAAACAAGACATGTGATATTGTTGAACTCTCAAAAAGGGAATAAAGAAATTGGATGCAAATGGATCTTTCGAAAGAAAGATAGCCAACACCCTAGCGCTCTGGTGGCTGAGGCATATGTCTTCCATGGGAAAGACCCAAAGTCAATTCCCTAAAAAGGGGGATGGGGTGAGCAATGCGTAGTGGAAATCGCCTACTCGAGTCTGCTTGGGTTGGGTTGGGGAGAGGGGGTTGGGTTAGGTTGGGGATGAGATAAACAAATACTAATGTAGACCCTAGAGGTCAATACACACACAAAAAAGAAAAAAGAAGAAAAAGAATATAGCAACGACAATCAAGGCATAAAACTCAAAGTTAAACTAGTCGCCAAAGGTTTTCATAAAATGAAGGAATAGACTACAATGAAGTTTCTCTCCAATTGCTAAACACACTTCCATTAGGAATTTGTTAACAACAGTTACATGTAAAGTTTGATGAAGAGATCTTTATGATGCAACCCGAAAGCTTTGAAATAGAAAAACAAGAATCTATGGTTTGTAAATTAAAGAAATCTCTATATAGCCTTAAACAGATTCCTAGATATCGATATAAGAAATTTGACCCAGACATGTTGAGTCTTGGGTACTATAGAGGAGAATATGATTGCTTCCTTTATTGGAAAGACACCAAAGAAAATGAAAGAATTTCTCTAATTCTATATATTGATAACATGCTAATAACATCCAAATCTATGTCTAATATTGATAGGCTTAAGAAGCTTCTAACAAAAGAATTTGAAATGAAAGATCTTAGTCCTACTAGATCCTTGGAATGAAAATTAGAAGAGACTATGAAAAGAAAAGATTGTGGCTAATTAAAGAAATTTTATCAAAAGAATTCTTAAAAAATATAATATGATGAATGTCAAACTCGTCTCAACCCCTATAGCAGAGTACTTAACCTCTCAACCAAGATGAGTCCTAAATTTCTAGTTGAGAAGGAAAAAATGAAAAATATTCCTTATGTTAATATTGTAGGATGTCTTACGTATGATATGGTAAGCACACGTCTTGACTTATCTCAAGCATTTAAGTGTTATGTGCAAATATGTAAAATCCTATAATGGAGCATTGACATCTGTTAAGTGGTTACTTGATATCTTAAAGGTATCCCAAATCATGGCCTCGTATTTGAAGGTAGTGAAAATGATGACCTTGACCTTTATGGTTACGTAGATTTTGAATATGTAAGTGATCTTGATAAAAGAAGATTTACCACAAGTTATATATTCATCTTAGCAAGTGGAGCAACTAATTAGAAGTCTATACATCAAAGAATAGTTTTTTTATCCATGATAAATGCAAAATATATAGCTACAATAGGGACAGCTAAAGAAACCTTGTGGTTTAAAGGTCTAATAAATGAATTTGAAGAATTAAACGAAAAACATTGACTTATACTATGACAACCAAAGTATTATTCACCTAGCTAAAAACCAAGTGTTTCATACTAGAACCAAACACATAGATATTAGATATCATTTCATTAAACAAATCATTGAAGAGGAAATGGTAATATTAAAGAAAATAAGAACGAAAAAAAAATGTAGTTGATATGCTAATTAAGCTGTTGCCTCACACACAAATAGATCCAACCTACAATTCCTTTCATTTGTCAAAACAGATCTTACCCATCTTTTGACTATTTTCCTCTTTGTGAAAGTAAAGAATCATTAGATAGAGACCTAGAGTTTAAACCGTTTGAAACCCCTCTTCTTGCTCTCTGTTTTCCAAGTCTATATTCCTTCAATGGCAACCCCTCTGCAGCTGTTCCTTCCCTTTTTTTGTTGCTAACTCTTGCAACCGCTTCATGATAGAAATTGAAGTTTTCATACTAGAAAGGAAAAGCCTTAATGGTCATATTCTCAGGTTTTAACGATTGGGTTTTCAAGCTTCTATAAATCAATAGCAATTGAAGCAAGAGGGAAACGAAGGAAAGAGATTGAAGATTGAGCTTTGGAAAGATAAGAAGCTATGAGGAATCTGTCCAACAAGAAGTTATTGTGATTTACAATAGCCTATTTATTTTTTGTTGAGTTCCAACTTGTAATCCTTCTACCTAAAAGAAAAGTGAAGTGAAGCTACTTATTTCTTTGTATTCTCAAGCCTATGTAATCTTTTACATCATAGTGAATCGTACTTGAGCTAAACACCATGGAGTAGACTGTTGTTGAACCATGTAAAAAGTCTTGTATGTTCTTCCTTTCTTCTTCATTTTTATTTTCTATATCATCTTATTACTACAACTTAGTTCATTTGGTTACCTTCATCAGAGGGGTGCAAACTCAATCCCCTGTTTTTTGTTGCAAACTGATTGGGAGAACGGCAACATAATCCGTTGGCACCTCACTGATCTGCAAAAAATATTTACCCAATCCACATAGCAAGTTTAGACATTGGACCAAAAAGGTGTGTTAGTCCATGAGATAAAAGTGGCGTGAAAGTATACAAAAAAGCGAGAAAATTCACCGGGAACAGGGTGCGCCCTCTCACAAGAGTGCAGGCCCCATGCAAAAAGTGCATGAGGCCCACGCACCCTTGTGAGAGAGCGCACCCTACTCCCGGTGCAAAGGATTAGGCAATATGTCTGGAAATAGCACCTCCCTGTTTGGAAACATAAAAACTCTAATAGTAGGAACCTAATAGTTTTAGTTTGCTTGTTACAAAATAAATAAATTAGTTTTTAGTTTGCTTGATGCTCAAAGAGCTTGCCATCAACTTGGAAATCATTACTCAATGGCCAATTACCAAGGGGATTTCATTTTTTATTTTGGTAGGGACACTCAGGTCCATGATTGCTGCATCATTGTGTGGTACCATCAACATGGGTGGGAAAAACGGGGGTTGATGCACACTGCAAAATGCTGCTAGATGAGTGCAGCAAAGAATGGAAGAGGGTGCAACCAGGAAGCAGTACCATATTAAAACTCTGCATTCTCAGTATGATTGAATTTTTCAATTAAATAAAGATATTTTATTCCAATCTTTTCATGACAGTATTTTAAAAAGTACGACAGTAATTTTAGACCCATAGAATGCTCTAGGGGTCCCATAACTCGCCAAATGCCTCATGTTGAGAGGATCAGGACTAAAATTGAGTTCATCTCTCCTAAGAACCTTAACAAAACCGAAGACGTGTGCTCACTGTGCTGGTTTTGACAAAGAAAATGATTAGTTAAAGTTCCAAATTAATACAGAACAGACGCCTAGGCAATCATACTGATTATTCACCAACACAATATCTCAGGTTGGACCCCTATGCGATTGGTCCTAATTCTCCATGAATATGACACATGGCAACATATGAGCACCCCAGATCACCATGTCGCCCATACGCAAGATTTTATCTATTCTAAATTATACTTTAACAACTAATTTTTCACCTCTTAGAAAATGCCCCCAACCTTGACGCAGTCAAATGGGTTATAAACTTCTTAATCATTCGCCAAGATTTTAAGAAATGATTCTAATTATCTAAATTGAATTCATAAATTGTGATAGAATTGGCTAACAATAGTAAATAGTAATACATTGTCAAATCTCAAAGACAAAATTTTCCAATTCAACAATTTTTCCTTGGGGTCTAAACCTTGGCTATAGTCTGTCTGCCATTCTTTCAAACGATCCTCAAGACAGAAGTTTCCAAACCAAGGACTTTTACATGGCCTACAACCCCTAGTCTTTCCCATCCTGTCTATTTTGGTGTATTTAATATGGGATAGATGCAACCAATTTCATCATATGCATCTCTTCAGTAAAGGACGAAATTCCCACCAATACATAAAGCGACCTTATGGACTAATGGACCTACCCAAAGGACTCAAATAAACTCCCAAGTCAGGTTAGAGTAGTAGATCGGCCAAGTTGGCCATTGGAGAACCCCCGGTGACTTGCTGATGCCTGATGGGACCTTGTCAATTGCAGTGGGAGTTGTATGACTGGAGTTGGTTTGAGGAAAACAGAACTCTTTCTGCCATGCGGCATAAAAGCTGAATTCTATAATTTCTCACTCCACACCATTATCTGTAGTGTTTGATCTACAAGTATAAGGTCCTATCACCTATAATCATCGCACGAACAAGAACCATCCTCAAAATGGTGTAACGAAACCCAATCCTAAACAGTTATCTGTTGTTCATAAACCCAGGAAATAAGCTAGAGATATGGTGACAATCACCAAACTCGGAGGTTCCCATACAGATGGTCTCTCCTGTATCCATGAACTGAGCCAGCCCAAAAACAATCGCCAGCCTCTCGCTGTGTGTTCCAAGCACCTTCTCCTTCTCTTCCCCATCCCAATCCAATGACAATCCCATGGTATCGGGCACATACCCAACCATCTTCATCCTTTTTTTTCTTCCTTATTTTCATCTCATCCAACAACAAATAGATCACTCTTACTTGTAGGGTTATCCATCTCTGACAACAAACTCATGGACCAAGCCATCGATCTCAATAAGCCTACACTTGATAGCCTTCTTGATCCCAAACCTCTGTATCATTTTCATCATTCAAGCTGGATCCTCCCATTGATCTACAGTGAAGTAAAAAATTTCCTCTGGCAAAGTAAACTCCTCCATTCAAAGGTTTCTATTAATGATTGCTTGCAACTAGTCAGCAATCCCAAGTTCTCCATTGATCGTGAACATAGCCATGATGGATGCTTGTGCTTCCAGCAGGAACCCAACTTGGGCAAGATGATAAACAAAGCACATGTAGTGCTCCAAGTTGGGTTCATACTTACCATTGTCCGGAAGATTCTGAGACCTTCAGTGACTAGGCCTGATTGACTACAGGCACACAAACCAATGAAACCTTACATGGCTTGATTGCTCCTTTCCGCAACTCCCAGTAGAGCTCCACAAACACCTTGGCATGTCTGTGCATGGCCGGTCCCATAATCATTGCTGTCCAAACCAAAACATCCTTTCTTGTTTACCTTCTCAAAAACCTTAGCACCACTGATACAGTGATACTTCCTCACTTGGGAGTGCATGTCTATGAGAGCAGTGCACACAAACTAATCCATGATTTTACAATTTGTCTCCATGTACAAATGCACCCATTGCCCTTGTTGGACAGTTGCCTTGTCATTTCTGTGCATGGCCAATCCCATAATCACTACTGTCCAAACCAAAACGTTCTTTACCTTCTCAAAACTTCTTAGAACTACTGATACTTCCTCACTTGGAAATTGGAATAAATGTCTTTGAGAGCAGTGGACACAAACTCATCCATGATATTACACTTTTTCTCAACATACAAATGCACCCATTGTCCTTGTTGGAAACAAGCAGAAAGGACACTGAGCATGCTCACCTGGTCTCGCTTAACAATGCTACCCATCGTCAACCAACATCAGAACAGATCCAATATCTCCTTACTTTTTCTACATAGTGCATACAAGAGACTACCTGTCTCTCATGCGTTGACACGTCATATCAAATACTCTCCGAGCACTTTCCAAACAACCACATATAGAGTACATATCCACCAGCAGTGTCTCTAAAACTTCCACCTTGAAACCCATCACTATGCTCCACCCATGGAGCTGTTTATCTGCCAACAAATCCCCTGCCTGTTCACATGCAACCAGCAACCCTACAACAGTAACTCTGCTTGATCTGACTGCCTCCACTCTCTCTGAAACAGTTGCAAAGGCCTGCCCATAATCATACCTCTGCAAATAACAATGGATGACCATGCTACAACACACCATATCTACTGCAATACTCTTAAACAGATAAAAGACGGCTTTTGCATCTCCACAACTATAGTACATGTAAATGAGAGCATTCTGTATGTAACTATCACCAGAGTCCGGCCCTAATGATCTAGCCATGGATTTCCTTCCACTGTTCTGATGGTGTGAAGAGGCAGAGACATTGAGCAAGAATGTCGGAGTGCAGTGATCAAACTATGGGGTCGTTGCTCCTTGCAGCTCGTGGTAGAGCTCAATTTCCTAGAAAGGAGTCATGTTATTAGAAATGCTCTGACCATAGTGTTGTTTATGAAAGCAATGGGATTCAGGATTTTCCTGAAGCCTAGGTGCTCATGGTCAATGCTCCCATGACCAGATTTAGCACAGACAGCAGCAATGTGGCTAACTGCAAAGAAATCATGTAACAGCCCTCTTTGGTAAGAGAGTCCTAGTTAGGAAGTTATTCAAATAAGAATCTTACTTTGGTAAGAGATGCTTTGGGAAATCATTATTATTTCTATTTAGGTCTTATATTTTCAAATAAGTTATAAGCAAGTTAGGTAGTAACTTGCTTACATAAGGGATGTGATTGGATCTTTAAAAAGCAATTAACAGATGAATCAAAGATATTCTCACGTTTCATTAAGGAGTGTAGGAAATGTGACCTCTCTCCAAATGAGTTTAGATGTCTAATCTCCTTCTTATGAGATTATTCCCCCCTAATTCTCATATTTTTCTCTTTCTTTGAATTCTTGAAACCTTGTAACAAAAAGGACTATTACAATTGGTATCAAAGCTCTCGTTCTTAAAATCAATTATTCGGTTTATGATCTGTATAAAAGGGAAGAAGAAAAAAATAATAGAAGCAGCAGATATTAGAGATAATGAAGATGATACGTGTGAAGATGCCAGCTTGCTAAGTTGGTAAAGTCTGCGAGCGTCGCACCACAGACCTATGTTCAAATCCCGTCTTCACCTTACTAATAAATTAACCACTAATGTTACCTATCAAAAAAAAATGAAGATGATACATGCAATACAAGTGATGAAGACATAGAGAACTAGGTGGGACCCACACATGGGAATAATAGGATCTACTTGTGAAGACTTTGGAAGTCTACAAGGCCTATGGCATGAAGAAAGAGTTTTGCTTTGATTCAGAGCAAATTTAAAGCTTTTGAGAGCAACTTGCCATTTTGAAGGCAAAGTGGGGCCCACATATGGCCTTTATGGGGTCCACGAATGAAGAGGAATAAAGAGGGACTTGAAAGCATCCTAGAAGTGTTTGATTGTGATTTAAAGTGGTCTAATAGAGATTTTATTAATTTATTTTCTGTTTTTCATTAGTTATTAAAGTAAGACATGGAATGAATTTTAGTTTTCTATATAAGACAAAGTTGTAACTAGCTTTAAAATAGGGTTTTTGCAGGGAGAAATTTCTTCCACACGATTTGAGAGGGAGGGTATCTTTGTATTTGATGGCTACGATTGAATTAGGGGGGTCTTGACTTGTAAAACAGCCTCCATGGTTTGTACTAAATCTTTAATGAATATTTGAATAAAATTTTGAAGTTAAATTGCTCTCATTTTCTCCAAACGGCTGAAGGTGTTTCTTCATCAAGTTTGGTCTAAACTTGATCCCAGATTGGTGATTTCCTAGAGAGGATTGGTGATTTTCCTTAAGAAATCTATCCCGTATCTCTTTATCTCTTCTTCTACTTATTTTATTTTCTTTGCAAATTTACTGGTTTTGTTGAGATTCTTGTTACCATAATCCATTAATCAACCCCATAACCTACCATCATCATAAATCTATCTCCATATTCTCTCATACCACTTTTACACCTATCATATTACCTCAATTCATAACTCGCCTTTACACCTTTGATTGATCTTCTTCTCTTGTACTACATCAACAAGCCATGAATCAAGAGATTTTTTTATGAATAACAAACTTTATTAAAAGAGACAATGAAAAAGAAGAAAACAACGAAAAGGGAAAAAATCACAAGGTGTGATTACAAATGGACAAGCATGAAGGCCAATCACGAGTAAGATCATTTATAGAATAACCATTGAAATCCTGTTAGTCATGTTGGCAGACTATTAGTTGGGAGATAAAGATGGGCCTAATCCTGTTGGTCAATCAACATGTGGGATTTAATCTCATTAGAGGGAAATCAGACCTCTAAACTTGTTTAGAGAAAGTTCATACCTCTTGCACCTCTCAATAAGCAGCAGCAACAACAACAACAACAAACAGCCTTATCCCAACTATTTGGGGTCGGCTACACGAATCCTGTTCCGCCATTCCGCTC
>JAOXJP010227069.1:0-11369 GCA_025762735.1 Platanus orientalis | reverse complement strand
GGACACCTATTAAACCCTATTCCTCTTATCTTCTTTTCTCTTAATGAATGAATTTTGAAAGAGAAAACAGTGGCTGACGGCTACATCCAAATCTAGAGATCGGAGTCTAGGATTTGTTACTAGATCGAAGCATTCTTGGTGAGAGGCCAAGGCTCAAGACTGTGGACTGTGTTCTGTGTTATTTTTCCAGGTATTTGCTGCTAGTTTCTTCCATTTCTTCTTATCCCTATGCTGTAAATGAGTGGTTAAGAGTAATGGTCGAGGATTCTTGTGCCCACAATTAAATCTTCCATTAAATCTTTATGTTTCACGATCCAACACCATCTGTGAGACAGCCTACAGTTTTCTGTACGCATTTATGATTTTATAGCCTTGTTTAAAGCATGCGGCCACTCCTAAGAGTCTCCAATCTGATGTTTGACGATTGGGTTTCCTCTTATTGAAACCAACCCAACGACTGTCTTATGATACCCCTTTTATTGGTGGAACTGTTGTTCCCATTGCTGCCTCATTTCACTGATAAGGCCTACCCTTAATGCATGGCTGGACTGATAAAAGAAGACCCCAGAAAATTCTGCTTCAATATTTTTTTTTTACTATTACTTTATACCAAAGTATTATTTCTGCCATATAATGTTCAGCAACCTGCTAGCATGCATTTGGAGGAGCACACCCTCAATTTGTTCTTTGAGTTTGTACTAATCTGTTGGACAACATAAGGTTGGGTTCTACTTTGATTGGGTATAACTTTATTAGTTCTTGAACTGCTGGTTTGTATTGTTGATCTAAACTAAATCCCGAACTGAAGCTTTAAGTGAACAGACTAATGAGTAGGAATCCTTCAGGTTAGTTTTCACAATGAGTTGTGCAAGGCCACCAAGATTGGACAGGTATATAAATGGTTGATTGGACTTTGGCATAAGGATTCTCCTGAAGCTGAATTATAGAAGATCAAATATGACATTGATGACATAAAGTGGGACAAAAGGAATGGGTACCATATTGATAGACTACAACTATTTGTTCTCCAACCAAAAAGGCGACTAATTTATGAGAGGATCGATGAGCTTAATTGGTATCATAAGCAAGTGCAACTAAAAGAGAGGCGAAACGTGAATATTATGACTTCAAGGCAAACATTAATAATATCTTAGATGAAGGTTTTGCCAAAATTTAGACAATCCTTGCAAAATCTCAACAAGACAAGGAAAAGGTGACTAAAAAGAATGTGAAATCTGATATATTGTATGAGATGGAGGAGACCAAGAAAGAAACTAAATAACTTCAAGTTCAAGCCTTGTTCGCAACAGATGAGACCCATGAAGAAGTCAAGTCACCATTTAACATTGAGAGCAAGAATTTTGATGCAACAAATGTTGATTAGACCAATGCGGAGTTGCCAGATGAGCCAATGATGATTGAGGATGCAAGTGATGTTGCTGCCCCGGTTTCATGGCCAGCCTACAAATGAGAAGCAAGTCCAAGCTAATGTAGAGCCACCGTGCCTTGTGATTGCTATACCAATCCATAAGCTTAAGCAGAAGACAAATGAAGTGTACTATGAAGTTTTTACACTCCCTAAACCTTGTGAGATGAGATGCTTATGGAGGCATGGTTTAAACTACTTTGAGTTGTTGATTCTTTCTCATTACAAAACTTGAGGATGAGTTTTTTCGAACTAGGGGAGTTTGATGCGGACATGGAAGATCAAGTGGGACCCACATGTAATGGCAATGGTAGCTTGTAATAAGGCTCGATGCCAAGGTTTTTTTTTGTGGTAAATTTGTAGGGGTTGATAGCTAGGAAAATTATGCAAAATTTAGGTGCTTAAGAAGTCAATTTGTGGGTCCTATGGATGGTTGGATGACAACTCTTTAGGAGTAGTTTTAGAAGAAGATTTTAGTGAATAAAGTGGACCCCCATGATAGTTGTATGATAACCTTGGAGAAGAATCTTATAAGATCTTTTCAAGCTGTCAAAATTTAGGAGATTTGGTCTTTTAAAAATTTAGGAATCTTTTAAATTTAGAAAGTTACGTTTTTGGGAATTACTTGTAAGGGGGACTTTTTTTTTTTTAGAACTTTCTTTTTAAAGCTTAAATTGTAATCTATTTAAAAGGCTGTTGGCTAACAAATTGAATCAGTGAATTAGAGAATGAATGGATGATTTTGTTGAGACAAAGAACAACCAAAGCATGTTGTTGCCTTTCATCCAGAGATTGGAGATCTAGGATCGATTCCTAGACAAAGAATCAAATGTCGACGAAATGTCGGAAATATCGGTCGACATATGTTGGTGTCAACCAAGACCGACATAAAAGAGGGGTGAAGTTTTAAAATTATAATATATTGGTCGAAATATCGTGAATGTTGACATATCAACCAAATGTCGACCATTTGTACCCTTTTTTTGCAGAATGTCGACATGTCACAAGAAAAAAAAAAAAAAGTGGAGAAGAAGAAAGGCGAAAGGAGAGAAGAAGAGAAGAGGAAGAGGAAGATGAAGTACCTGTTGTCGTTGCCACAATTTGTGATCACCCTTCCATCTAGTGTCATCGTTGCTATGTTACGGTAAGGCGATAACTCTTCTCACTCTCGTTCGCTACTGCATTGACGGTAAGACCTCTCTCTCTCTCTCTCTCTCTCTCATCCTTCTCGAATCAAGCCTCTGTTCTCTCTCTCTCATCGAGCCTCTGTTTTCTCTTTTATGAATCGGAGTGTCTCAGGCTGAGCTTGATATTTATAATTCGTGGGAAGCATGATTTGGGTATTTTGGAAACAATTTATGTTATTTACAACTACACCCTCTTTTAAACATGCTATTTTACTGAAATACCCTAACACTTTATTTTTAGCCACTATAGTTACCTTAAAACCATGTTTTAACCCTGAGACACCAAACTAGTTTTTCCTGTAACACCCTCTTTTAACCCTGTTACTTTACAAAGACACTCTAACATCTATCAGACCCTATATTGACATAACACCCTCTTATAATCCTTATTAATTTACTAACAGACCCTAGCTATTGTCATTTAACCCCTTTACCATAACACCTTCTTTTTTAACCCCTTTTAATTACCAAGACACCCTAACCCTTTATTGAACCCCTATATTTACCATAACACCCCCTATTTTATTATCAAGACACCCAAACCCATCCTTTAACCTATGCATTTAACGTAACACCCTCTTTTAACCCCTGTTAATTTAACAAGACACCCAAATCCCTGTCCATTAACCCCTATATTTATCATAACATCCTCTTCTAACCCCTCTCAATTTATTGAGATACCCTAACCCCTGTATTTAACCCCTTTATCTACCACAACACCCTCTTTTAACCCCTGTTAATTTACCAAGACACTCTAATCCCTGTCTTTTAACCCCTACATTTATCATAACGCCCTCTTCTAGCCCCTCTCAATTTACTAATACACCCAAACCCTTATATTTAACCCCTTTATTTACCATAACACCGTCTTTTAACCCCTACAAATTTATTGAGACACCCTAACCTCTTTTCTTTTATAGCTGATTTTACCATAACATTACCAAGACACCCTACCCTAACCCATGTACTTTCTGTTCTTTAATCCGTGTTTGTAATAATGCCTATCAAATATGTATGGATAGTTTATAAATGATAAGCTAGTCAGCGTAATTATCTTTTTACCTATTTACCATGCATTCATTATTACCTATATTAGTTTACATGATATATATAGCTTTAATAGTTGAATTAATGTTTCTTTTATCATCTCCTAAAATATAGATGAATATTTCCAAATATTTCTAAATGTTTCCTAAGTTTCCATAATTTTCACAATATTTCTTTCCGACATTTCTGACATATGTCTTATTTTGGCCCGATCGACATTTCCACCGACACCGACATTTTGAACCTTGTTCCTAGATTGGCTCAAGCTAGGTGAGAGGCCTAGGTGTGGGGGATTCTTTTTGGTGAGAGGCCAAGTTTTTGGATTTCCTTGTTGAGAGACCATGGATCTAGGTGATACCCATCCTTTTATCTCTTTTCTTCTTCTTTTTCTTCTTTTCTCTTCATAACTTAGTCTTTGATAAGTTCTACCCCAGTTTCCTTAATCATAATTCTGTTTTACCTGTTATTCTGGACTGGTTTTCTTTGGGGTTTTGATCTATACATATTCCATTGAGTGTTAATTAAGGGTTCTCTGTTTTTCATTAGAATCCTACTTTATTATGATCATAGTTGTTTTGGTACAGGGTCATTCCTAATTGTTTAGAAGTTTGTGGGTCCATAACCCACAGGTTTACAACACCACTAGGCTATCGTCAAGTATTAAGCGCTTTCCTTGCAGAGGTCACTTTGTGAAACATTTTGGCGTTCCTGTTACCTTCTTTTAACCACTTCACTCAGGATATCTGTTTCTAATTGATTTCCTTTTTGATTGTCATTAGTTGAAACTCTTTTTTCAATTTATCTCTATTACTTTTTCTTCTCTTGATTCATATTTCTCTTTTCTTTCATTTCATCAATGTTCTTGATTTTTGGACAATCCTCTTTCATGACTTTAAAAGAGTCTAATCTTTCCATATTCCAGGTCTTTAATCTTATTTTGAGAGCTTGAACTTAAAAGAAAAGTTTCGACTAGGGGGCCCTTGAAACTCTTCTTTATTTCACTCTTGATCTACCACTTCAAATAACTCTTTTGATTCGAACGACATCTCTTCAAAATTAAAAGGAATGGGACCTCTTGTTGACCATACCAACTCCAACAGAAAAGGGATGTGATTAGAAGTAGCTCTAGGAAAAACCTTCTAAGACGTACCTAGGAACATATCGTCTCATTCATTACAGAAGAGGAAATGATCTAATCTACTTAAGGAGGGCCTCTTTTGAAGATTTAGACCAAATGAACTTTGCACCTTTTGGGGGCCATCAATCAGATTCTACCTGTTGATAAATCTCCAAAATTTAGCCATTCGATTGGTCCTCCTCGAATCCCCTTTTTTTTTCATGTGGAAATCTAACAAGACTAAAGTCTCTTCCATTACACCATGGAAGGTCCCATCTAGCCTTTATGTTGTCCAACTCTCTAAAAATATCTAAAATACCATCCACTTTCCACTTTCCACTTTCCACAGCCCACTTCCCAATTCCCATGTTGACTGGTATTTGATTGACAAGGGTCTCCTATGAATCTGATGTAGGATGCATTATGACATTAGGGCATGTTGAGATCAAAGGTAAATTAATCAAAGTATTAGGATGGTATAACCTAGATTTCTACTCTTTGTCGTGTCCAAGTCAATTCCAAGAAGATAATTAGATTAAATTCAAAACAGACAGATTCTCATCATTCTAAAAAATTTAGAATATGTAAAACAGGAGGTTTAAGCAGCTATGAAGTAACTCTCCTAAGACTTGAAAATCAGACCAATGCCTATGCAGAAAAATCTTTAGAACAGAAAATTGTCTATATGGTCCAGCGGGCAGTAATATAACATAAACAATGAGTAAGTCTCGGAGAGACCAGCAGTCAAGAACAGAACAAAATATTCAAGAAAAGTTCTAAAAAATTACATTGCACTTGAAATTATCAAATCAGTCCCTCATCTAATCAAAGTTAAACAATATCAGCTTGCTTTTATGCAGGTCGAAAGGTTTAACAGATAAAAAGCAAAGTTTGGCCGTGGATTTATCAGAAAAAAAAACCACCACCCCGGACAGTGTATATACAAACTCGCAGGGCTGGGTTTTAAAGGAGGGGGGCTGGAGCACAAGGTTCAAAGTCTAGGTGATGCGGACAACATTATGCGACTTATGTATGTGCCACCACACAAGAGAACAAGGTTTTGTATTATGTTTGGGCTGTTTTAATTATTTAAGGGGTGGGTTAATTTTGTAATAAGTCCAATAGTGCCATGGTTAGTTTAGTGTTTTTGGTTTTTAGTTGTAATCCCGTTTTTCTCTTTGGACCCAATTTTTCTATGGCCAAACTTGATTTTTTGGTCTGATTTTGGTGTTTGTAGATAGGTTATTTAGTTACCTTTCTAATGAGAGCAAGATTGCGCAAATCCGAGGTGATTTGGGAAAGTTATGACCAAATTACTAAGAGGTGGTCACTAAAAACGGGAAGTGTTTTTTAGAAAGTCCCAAGTTTGAATTTTTAGGAAAATAAGTTTTTAGAAAGTTTTATGTTTTTAGAAGACTTGGCTAACAAGTTTAGGATTTTAGGAAGTTTCTAATTGTTTAACATTGTAAGCCTATTTAAATGCAACCCCTCCCCCATAATTTGATAGTGAAGAGTAAACAAGTTTTTGAAGATTTGGGTGTTCCCAAGGCGTGGCTGTAGCCATGTTCTCATTCTCTAAGGGTTGATGCTACTCATGTGTCACTGCACGCCCACAGATGACCCTCGCCAGCGTCTCGGACGCGTTGTACATGCAATTTTGGCTTCTGTACATAGAATAGTCTAGAATAGGCTAGATTATTCTAGAGAAATCTAGAGTGTTCTAGAGGATTGTAGAAGACCCTAGAACCCTTTGGATATTTCTAGGGAGGATTCTAGAGACCTCCATTTGAGGAGGTGGTAGAGATTTCTAGAAAGGGTCTAGAGAATTCCTAACCCTTAGATGCATGACACATGGTACAATCTTAGGCCATGGAGGGGGCTTGGGAGGGCTATAAAAGGGGGAGAACCCCTCATTTGCAAACCACTCAAGGAGTTGTAAGCATTGTAAGCAATCTCAGAGTGATCAATAAAGCTTTCTATATTTCCTTCCAGGTGTGAGAGTTGTGCACTAAGCTACTAGGTGTCTAAGTGTTGGTAACAACGAAGGCATACTTGTCTACTAAAAGCGGGAGTAGTACAAGTGCCGCACGGTCTAAGGAGCTTGAAAAAGCTAAGTCCGTGACAAAAGGCTGGTTGCATAGGATCAAAACCATAAATCTAGCTAATTTTCAAATGAAAAAATAGGTACCCATAAAAATGGAATGCATAGTGGGTTAAAGTGATAAAAAAAGTGTTCAAATGAGTACTTGCTCCATATTTAAAAAAGTACCAACTTCAATAAACCAAGTGTTAAGCCTTTATTCAAAACACGGTAGGACACAAAATCTTGGAGGGGATAGATCCTCTGCATTGGGTGTGCCCCTTGCAAGGTGTGAGGTTGATATCCTCCGTGATGCCCCGTGAGACAAGATATAAGGGGGTGGGACCTATTCACTTTTGGAGGTGATGGAACATCCCAAAAGTGAATGGGTCCCACCCCCTTGTGTCTTGCTTCATGGGGCATCGTAGAGGATATCGTGCCCAAGGTGTGTGGGTACATGGTCCCACGTGTGGGGTGCACCATCCTCTTGGTGCAAAGGAATTTTTGGCTAATAGAAGGTTCACCCCCCATCCCTCACAGGGTCTGGGCCCCACACAAAATGTGCATGGACTCACAACTTGTGTGGGGTGAAGATGGGTTGATATCCTCTATGATGCCCCGTGAAGCAAGATATAAGGGGGTGGGACCCATTCACTTTTGGGGGTGATGAGACATCCCAAAAGTGAATGGCCCCACCCCCTTGTGTCTTGCCTTATGGGATGTTGCAGAGGATATCGTGTCGGGCGAAGGTACATCCTTAGTTATTTTTTGAGACCATGTATGATGTATACAACCGATTGAAAGCTAATGTGTTTTTTAATTTGATACCTCTTTTTGGATAACCATCGAGTAAGAAAATTTTCTGTGATGACAAAGTGACTGTAGTGTTTATGGTAAATTTTAAGCAGACACATATTGTGTTTAGGGTTCAAAAAAGTCTCCAGGTATATAAAAAAGAGACCAAATTCAAAAAAACATCATGTGTCAATCAATGGCACGTCTATGTAGGCCTGTGTCAACACAGACAATAAGTCTTAACATTTTTCACCCTTTATACTTAGTGTGTAAAAGTTCATTAAATGATCAAGCCAAATTGAGCTAGGATTGTGTCGGCTCTCCTAAAAACCGTTAACCTCCTTTCCCTGTTAAGGGGTGGACACATCAGGGCCGAAAAGTGATTTACACTTTTTGGGGGACCATTTCACTTTTCAGTGCTGATGTGCCCACCCCTGACTGGGAGTGGAGGTTAGTGTTAGTTAAGGGGAGCGGACACAATCCTCTTTGAACCAAATTTTGGTCACATAACATTTGCTTCCATCCGAACAGGAAAAATGCTCAGCTACCGTATTGGGCACATGGCAAGGAGGAGACCGTTGACGGGAAAATGACCGTCTTGCCCACGATACTTCCACCGAAGAAAGGTAGACAAGAAACCAAAGCCAAAAGCGACTATTACCGAAAAAGATTAAAGAAGAAAGCGACCATGTTGGCGTATCACTCAGTAAATAGAAAACAGTCACGCATTACTTTTGTTCCTTTTCACACTGGGAGGGGGATTTTGGTACTTGGTAGCATTACTGGAGAGGTAATCGACACTCTTGAACTGAAAGCTAATCCATGACTAGATTAGAATTAGACGCATATAAAATATATCTACAACATCTTTAGTGATCGGGAAAGAAGCAGGACTGCAGAAACCATACAAGGAACAGGAAACACCCCTTAAATCGGATTGTTAAGATTATTATTAACGACCATTAATAAAGGAATTTGGTGAGGAACAGGTAATGTTGAAAAATAATGGTATGCATCTTTAACGCCAGTCAAATGCAGATTAGATTAGAAGCATGTCACGGTCAAGGACTCCTAGTTGGAGAGGGTATGATTATTTTATGTAGTGGTTGTGGATCTAGTATTCTTTTGTTGGTGGCACTCAAGAGAGAGAGAGAGAGAGAGAGAGAGAGAGAGGTCAAAAAATTGAAAGGGACTCAAGCGCACGACTTGTGGAAGTCTTTGTTTTATTTATTTATTTATAATTTTTCATAATTATATTTCTCTCCTTTCTTGATAGGTGGTTTCCAAAGTCCGAACTCCCAAAGACTCTAAAAATGCAAGTGCCCGTAATTAAGTTATACTTTTTATTGTCATTTTTTTGGGTTGGAGAGAGAGAGAGAGAGAGAGAGAGAGAGAAAAGCATCATCTTCAATAGCATGAATATGTTGTCTCTTTTCAACAAAAAAATGTGATGGGTACGACCGAATGGAAGCCAATTCTCATTATGGGCAGATTTTGGATCACCCCTCAATAATTCAAACTTGTCCAACTTAGCAATCAAGTAGCTAGTTTTGAGAATTGGACTGGCCATCGAAACAGTAAAGTGTATGGTTTAGGCCTAATAAGGTTTGACAATTGATTTACATGATCTAATTGTGGTTTGCTTCAAACATAAGTAAACTGTAATAAAATATCAAAAGTAAAACAGTTTATAATGCATTAGAAGGTTAATGACCGGGATTATAACTTTTAGACATATAGAAAAATGTAATATAATACCAAAAAAATAAAACAATACATGAAAAGTAGGATTGAAATTTGGAAAGACATGTTTCTAATTTTTTCTTTGTAATTTGTTAAAAAAATAAAACCAGTTAATTTATTAGAACTAGGTTCGAAAAATATTGGTCAAGTTAAACTGATTTAGCCAGTTATGTACAATTTATGACAGATTACGGTTTTAGGCTTCTATAGAACCATTTAGGCTGCCAGTTCCAGTTAAAACAGGTCAGACTCTCCAATCCAGTCCAGTATATCTAACATAATTTGGTTGAAAGAGAGGGATTTAACAACCATTTTTTTTCTTTCAAAACAGTGCTAAGATGAAGCCGAGTATGAGTGCGGAGAATAAATACGAATCAATAGTTTTTGGGATGTAAGCATTTGAAACAGGAAACACCTTTGTTAGGCGAGTCGTCCAAGTGATATAATGTCAATGTAATGGCATAGGACGACTCCATGAGGTGGTCTAGAATAGTGTTAGTCATAGTTTAAAATGAATGAAATTATAATTTTCAACTAAGAAAAAGTAGGCAAAAACAATTATCGTTGAAATAGGTAGAATTTCATTTCATTACCCCAACCAATACCAAGATACGAGCAAATTTTACAAAATTCAAAACCATGATTATAACATTTGGCAAGGGTTTATTCAACTATAATTTGTCACATGAGGAGAGTGTAATGTCAATGGAATCCTTCCAACCATGCAAAACTTCTAAATTATACAACTCATGTTACTCGTATGACAAATCCATCCCCAAATAAATCACCGAAGAAATAAGCTTCCTAGCTACTTAAACAAGGAGGCCGGCTTCCTTGTCTGTCCTCATACGCGGTATGACGCTAACATGCTAGTCATGGTATGACGCTATGTGAAAAGGACACTTTCAATATGTATGTTACCGACAGGAACAGATATTTGTGACCAAAATATGTACACCTTTAAAGGTAAGTGTCCAAAAGAAGGCACCAAATTCAAAAACACATCATGTGTCAGTTGATGGTACACCAATTTTAGTCATAGATGAAGGATCGTGGTTCAGGAGTCCAAGTTGACCAAGTGAACAAAATTTGAGGCCAACCCTAAGAATCGGGCAGCAAACCCAAACCCAACCAAACTAACCTCAAAATCGAAGCTTTCTTAACCCATACCATCCGGTCTTACAAGCACAATTCTAGATTGAGTTTGGTTGGTCCCATAGTAATTAACAATTCTATGGCTGTTGACAATTTTGGATTTTTTTTTTGTAGGGAAAGAATCTGCCACACCCAAATTTGTTTTTACCCTTGTGTCCCCATACCACAGGCTGACATGTGATGGTTTTTTGAATTTGATGCCTCATTTGAATAAGGATTAGGGAGCAAATGTTCATTTGCACAGCTATCAATTGGGCCAAGCTGGTCCGAAGCCCAATATGCTTGGCCTGAAAAATAGATGGGTTGGGTAGATCAAATTTTGGTTTGAGTTGAGCTCAGGTCCAGCTTTCACACTTGAAATATTATTTGGGCCCAGGGGTGGGCATGGGCCAGGCCATGGTAGGCTCGGCCTAGACCCACCATATTAGACATTAGGGTTTGGGCCCGGAATCGTTTTTAATATTTGGGCCCAAGCCCGGCCCTATGGATTTCATCAGACCTTGATTCAGCCCATGAATTTCACAAAACATGAATGATGTGGGGTTGAGGTTTGAACTCGAAATAATATAATAATGCATTACCAATTAAGCTATAAGAACTTATTAATTTTTAAAAGTTTAGAAAACTATATACTTATACTCTTAAGAATTATTTACTATAAAAATTATTTATCTCACTAAAAGTTGAACACAAAACCTTTTGTGAAATAAAAATTACAAATTGAGCTACGAAATATTAATACTTTGAAAAGACTTATAGCCTATTTGGTAGCCACCTGTAATGTAATCATTTCATTTCAAATTTCCAAGGTACTTGTAG
>JAOXJP010227068.1:0-11369 GCA_025762735.1 Platanus orientalis | reverse complement strand
ACCTTGTAAGGCACTCTGGTCGCTTTGAAAAGGTTCTTCCTTCCTTCAGAATGCTTGCCTAGACCCTTGTTTGGATAGAATTTCATTCTGACCATCATGTTGAATTTCGGTGGAAGTATTTCAGCCTTCCTTTCCAAGTCTACTACCTCTTTCTCTATATGAACAACCTCAAACTGATATGAGGTAAATGTATTCGGGGCTTGCAGGTTCTGAACTCTTAATATCTTTTGGCTTGTCATAGTAATAACATCCGTATTTGCTGGCACTATGATGACCTCGTCATTGATGATGAACTTGACATTTTGGTGTAGTGTGGATGGGATGGAACCCACCTGATGTATCCACAGCCTTCTCAATAGCATTGTGAAGGAGGATGGTATGCTCAGTATTTGGAACTAAACTTGGAACATTCTTCCTTCTATCACTAGGGGAATGAACACTTCTCCTTGGCCATAACTTACTGAGTTGTCGAAGGTCCTTATATCACATGGGTTGGGTTTCACACAATCTAAGGGAACTCTCAACGTATCCAACATATCTTTGGTACAAATATTCAGGGTTGATCCATTGTCTACCAAGATGAGTGGTATACACATGTCAAAGTGGTAAGCCGTGATGTAGATAGCTTTGTTGTGCACAGTGTCACCCTCGGGGATTTCATCCTCTAAAAATGTGATGACTCATGGCGTTGATACTCTTACCACCATATTCTTCAGCCTGTCTGGTGTGATTGAGGCTTCTACAAAGGATTTTCTGAATATGCTCAGGAATCTTTCTCAGTGTTGCTCTGATGTGAGCAAGAGGCCTAAGATTGAGACTTGTGCGGGTGTCTTGGATAATTGCAAGATCAAGAACAGTGAGACTTCTGAATAGCCGCTTCAAAGATCTCATTCTTTTTCTTCTCTTCTGCTTCTCTGGCTTACCTCTGTGTTTCTATCTCTATCTCTTTCTTTGTCATCTTTCCTTTCTCTTTACCCTCGGGATGCAGATATGTGACTAGTTTGGAGACTCTGCCTGACCAGGTAATGAAGGTTGTGAGCTCTTCTAGCTCATCCTTTGAAAGTTTAGGGTCTACAACTTCTCTGACTAGGCAGCCCAAGGGGACTCTGTTCAACAGGTATTGGATTCTAGTTGGTGGGGGAATATTGATGACTTGGTAAGGAGATGAAAGGTCAGTGAGTTGGGCATATAGTGATGGTGGTGGAATGATATAGGGTGATGAGAAAGGGTCATGAGTTACTAAACCTTTTCCGTATATGTTGATGTTAGGGGGAAAAACTATGATTGGGCTATCTGGAGCCGTATCTCACATATTGGTGAGCAAGTGCTCATATTCCGGAGGGGGGATAGGCTCAAGGACATATCCATCTATGGTGGACACATAACTGGTGTCGAGCAAAAAAATGACTTTCTTAGGTTATAAAATTTTGGTAAGGAAGCTGGTAGGGTTGAACTGGGTGCTGGTGGTACCTATCATATTGACCCCTTTTGGTGGCTTGTGGTCAGGGAGTGGCTTTTTGGATGATGTTGGTATTTGGTGGAGGATTGGAAGGTAGAGGGTTAAATGATACCTTACCCTCATCGATCAGGTCTTGAATGTCATGTTTTAAACAAAAACACTTGTCAAGGGTGTGCCCCGGGGTCTGGTGATACTCACACTATTCCGCTTGATTATAGCAGTAGGGCAGAGAGTATGGTGGAGGTCTGGGATCAATTAGCTACAACATATTTTTCTTAATGAGATACTCTATAACGTATTTATAGGAGTAGGGCAAATGGGTGACCTTTCCTTTCTTCTTTTCTTCTTCGGGAGCACCTGGGTACCGAGGCTGGTAGAACTGCTGTGTTTAAGGAGGGATAATATTCATAGCTATAGGGTAACTTTGAGCTGGCTATGGTGGTGGCAGGACATGACCACTATTCTAACAAGGCCATGGAATTTCAATGGCATGCATAAGATTAGCTTCTAGCTAGGTAGCGGTTGTCTTCTTTGGTACAATCTTGGAGGAACTGGCTGGGGGCAAGTGATGCCTCATGTACTAACCTTACCCTGATTGCCAACTCTACCTTATTGGCTCTATTGACAACCTTAGCAAAGTTATTCTGTGATGCAGTCAAGAGCATCAGCTAGTAAGTGGGACCCAGCATTCTCATGAAGGTCGATATCAGGTCCTCCTTGGACATAGGATGTTTCAAGTTAGAGGTCTTTAATCTCCATCTATATGCAAAATCCTTGATACTCTCTCCTGAGGTAGGCCTCATTCCTTCAATCTCTTCTCCAGTTGGTAACAGTTCAAGGTTGAATCTCTAATGGTTGAGGAATGACCACGTTAGGGCCCTTCATGTGCTAATGTTGTTCTTTTCTTGGCTTGCCAGCTATTTCCCTACATTCTTCTCCAAGCTCTGGCTAAACATCTAGATCAGGATCCACTCATCATGTCCCCACTGGAACATAGCGTTATAGTACATGCAGAGATGCATCCTAGGGTGGGTAGTACCATCGTACTTCTCAACATTGGGCATTTGGAAGTTCGGTGGTAGCACACCTCTAGGGTGGATGCAAAGGTCCTCAAAATCCATAGAAATGGGGAATTATCCTCCCTTCATAAGTTTCAGCTCTGCAGCGAGCTTTGCTATCTGTGCACTTGTCTCATCTTTCTCTTTCCCTTTTCTACTTGCCCTTGATGGCCTATATTGTTCCTTAAAGTTATAGATGGCCTGATGCTCTGGCTGTAGATATGTAGTTGTGGGTCAGAGTGGGGCTGTGACATAAGTGAGACCTTGTGTACAGGTCTGGCTATGTGGTAGAGTCTGCTCTACAACACTAGTAAATGGTAGTTCAAATGTTGAACTTCGGCTCTAAGGTCCTCCCTACTTCATGAGATACTCAAAAATCAGCCTCTCAAACTCAAAAAGGGGAGGAATTTGAGGTTGCTCATTGGGGCCAGGTTGGCTAAGGGATGGTGAAGAAGATTAGGGTGTGGAAGAGGATTGACCGGATTTTAAGATAGATGTTCAACCATGCCGGGACATGCAATCCCCCATGAGTTACTTCACTTCTGATTTGAATCCCTCTAGGAGGGTCCTTTCGAGAGTGGTCTTTGTGGAAGGTGGATTTCCCTAAGATGCTTTTGATATGATAAGAGGTACAGTGTTTGCTATGGGTGGAGGTGTTGACTTGTCAGCCATTACTTTATGCTATGCTTTCTTCTGCTTTTGTAGTCGAGTCTTTGGGGGAGCAATTGTAGCTTGTTTAACTGAGTTGGAAGAGAAGAAGTTCATTGTTATTGTTTATTTTTTTTGTGTTTATTCATAACTTAATAGCCAAGTGTTTTACAAGTGCATATGTCATACAAGTGAATTCATGTTCTTTAATCTTAACTATAAGATTTTGGAAACAAAAACTTTGTACATTATATATATATATATATATATATATATATATATATATCAGAAAATGATTACAAATTGAGGTGGTACTTATCCCAATATATTGAAAGACATAAAATGAAAATCCAAAGATCAGGCATCGCTAGAGGGGGTGGAGGTGGCACTGGTTCATAACCCAAGGAGAAGATCTGCTCCCTGAGCTTGTGAACCCAGGACTGTATCCACTGATCTTGTACAAAAGCCATAGTGTTACTATGCCTCATTTTGAACCCCAAATCTTCATGGGAAGTCTTACTGTCATTGAGCCCATTCTTCAATGAGTGAATGATCTCTGCTTGAGTTTCATTCCAATGCTGGGTACACTCACGGGAGACCTCAGTCTCTGTACTTAAAAGTATCTTAGCTTCTAAAGTAGCTTTGGTTTGGGCATGTGAAGCCCGCTCTTTAGCTAAATCCGACAGTGCTTGCTCGTACTCTGCTTAAGTGTGAGAAGGCTCTGTATGCAATGATGATGTTGATTCGGTGCACTGTTTCTTGTTAGCAGAGGTAGATGTTGAAGGTATAGCAGGTTGTAGAGGAGGCTTATATAAAAGACAATGCTCATATGCTGGTGTCATGGCCAGTGTCTTTACATATACTAGCTATGGATGTCCTGAGACTCCAGTGTGTGAGCTATCCCATAAAGTGGCTAATGTAGACCGTGTATGATTGGATGTACGGTGATCAAATTTGCATATATCTTCAAAGCTTATGGGGAAGTCGAAGAGTTCTTGCCTGAGTGCTAATTGTCAGAGAACGCGTATGGGTACATAGGGAGTGCTCTGGTGGACTCCTGTGATAACCATGTATGTGCGGTCTTGAGTGGCAAGGAGTGGATTGCATGCTTTGTGCCATACCACACGCCATGTGATGTGTTCAAGACATATGGCAACTAGTATGTTCTGATAACCTGGTGTAGTTGTATGGTTTGGTAAAGGTCGGCTTTTGACCTGGATCTGTGCTGGCGCTAGATCTCGTGACACATAAGCTAGAAAATATGCTAAGATGGACAAATGTTCTCGTAACCAAGCTTGTAAGAAAGTTGAACAACCATATAGTCAACCTTTGGAATGTCGAGCACAATGTGAGAGATTAGAGATAGTTTTTAAGATGATCACAGGTGCGAGTGCTTTCTTCTGAAGGTGTTGATCTAAGATGTCAAGTAAGATTCCATATATGTGATGGCAACTATGTGATAGCAAGAGTTATTCTAAGACAACTAGGGTGAATGCTCTGAATTTGATGGGGTTGTTGAAGTCACCAACTTTCTTCCAACCTTTTTCCAATAAAAGGTTGAAAGGACAGTGCAAATATTCTCCTATGGCCTCCTTGGGTAGGGAGGCTTTGGAGATTTCCAATGTATGGAAGCTTTTCAAATAGCTAGGCTTGTGAACGAGAATTATGGCACTGATGCCAAGATAATGTTCCCAATTTAGAAAGGATTAGAACTCCTCAATAGTGGGTGTGAGTTCTTGTTCTCTGAAGAGGAAAACCATATATGTCTGATCCCAAAAGGAAATGGCTGCCTCTATCAGTGGCCAATCCAAGTTGATTTGTGCGAGAGTCAATGTTGCCCCTAGCCGGCTTTGATTTTTCAAAATTTTTCATTCTTTAGGGGGAAGGGCAACTAAGGCATTAGTGAAGTTCACAGAGATGGTGGGATACGCATCCAATTGTACTAATCTGTAAGCGTAAGCATGAACACAGGGTTAGAAATGTCATTTTATAGTTACAATAACATTATGTAGAAATTAAACCTAACACCCCTTTTTTGCCTTAATGCCTGTTTGTAATTCAATTTAAAAACAGGCATTGAAAGAACAATCGGGCATTCGAACAGTCATAGCCAAAATGCTTTAACGCTTGTTTTTTTGCTTCAACGCCTATTTTTAATGGAATTAAAGAAAAAACAAGCGTTGGGAACACGATCAGGCATTGAAATTAATTACTAGTTTAAATGACCCACAACAGGTTTTTTTTGTCCTTTTGTATTTCTTATTGCCATTTTCAGCTATAAATAGTGGGAGAGGTCCCCACAAGTTGATTTTCTTCTTTCTCTTTCAATTTTCAAGCAAAAGTCTTTATTTGTTTTTGTGCTTTTGATTGCAATCGATCAAGGGGGATCAAGCAGTCATTTTTCACTTCTCTTTATGTAAGAGAAAGTTCCATGGAAGCACCCTGTTGCGGATGAGGTAAGCTTTTTGACTTGCTTATGACTTTATTTTATGCTTTTATATTTTCTTTGTTTTGAATATCTTTTGATTTTGATTTCATGCTTTTGATGTTTTTGATAGTTTCTTTTTTCCTTTTTCTTTGGATTACATTGCATTTTTATGTTTTAATTCATTTAAGTAGAATTATATCACTTTAATTTTGATTTATAAATGGTTTAGAATAGGTTTTTGTCCATTTTTTGGGGTGATTTTTTGGGTTTTCCAACGCTTGAAAACCATTGCCCTAAATTACAGGCGTAACACCTGTTTTTTGTCTGTTTTAAAAGACAGGTGTTGTAAAAAATAGGGGTTGGGTTAACAAACAAGTGTTAGCCTAAAAAACAGGTGTTGGCCTAAAAAACAGGCATTAGCCTAAAAAACAGACGTTGTCCTGAAAAGCAGGCATTAGGACTGAGAGACAAATTTGCTATTTTGATATTTTTTACTTCTTTTTGCTTTGTTTTTTATTCTTTTGCTTCTAAACACTGTTCTAACATGTTTTAACGTGTTTCTTTTACAGGAGAGGGGAAAAGTACAATGTCATGGTTCATGGTCCGGGGTTTTGGGATTATGGGCCCAGATGTGTTCGAATGTTTAAGAGAGAGTTAGGGCCATGGGTTTCAGCTGTTTCTTATCCCTTCCGATGTTGCCGGCTGACAGGGCCCTACGATGGCCCTTGCAAAGAGGTGGTCTCCCATCACTCGGACTTTCCATCTTCTGGTGAAGGAAATCGGGGTGCCCCCAATTGATTTCTATATGATGACTGGGCTTTCCATAGACGGGACACCCCAACCGAGCTCGGAGGATTTCGATGTTGATTTGGTGGCTCACTGCATTGGGCCACAGTCTGTGGTATACTACAAGGGCACCAAAGGTGTCCTCCCATCATGGTTTGAGAATGACTACGTATGGGCCACAGATGCAAGCACCCCAGCAGAGAAGGCATTTTTTACCCGAGCCTTCTTCCTATACATGCTAACCGCTTGATCTTCTGCGGGAAGAGCGACAGGGTTTACTTCTACTTGTTGCCGACTTTGGAGGATCTGGACCTCATGGCCACGTGGAGTTGGGGTAGATCTGCCATCGAGTGGATGTATCTTAATATGAGCGAGATTTCGGTAGGTCGTAGCCCTCATGCCTTTGTGGACCTATGCTTTTTATGGGAGGTATGACTTTATCTTATTTGTTTTCTTTCCAGTTTTTTTTTTTCTTCATTTGACTTCATTTTGTTTTATTCTCTTTTTTTGTTTATTTTTACAGGTGTGGTACTATGAGCACTTTCCCTCCTTGGCCCCTAGGTGGAGGGATGACGAGGTACTCTACTTCCCTTGCATGGCAAGGTGGAAGAATACCCACCACAAGACCTGGAAGTCGATCTCAGTCTTTCGACGTGAGTTGGACCTCCTCACAATCGACCAGGTAAGTACGCAATGCTTTAATTTATTTACTTGATTTTACTTTCTTTTGTAAGCCATTTTCTAATTTCTATTATGTTTTGAGTAGATCAAGTGGCGCCTATGGACTTGTTGGGCCTTAGAGGCAGATGATGCCTGAGACCAGGCCTCAGCTTGGGGTTGGTCTTGTCGGAGGATCGTGCTAGTGGTGGCTTTGGGTGAGGTGACCATATACCTTGGTGAGAGATGTTGGCTACAAGTTGGGGGTGGAGTGGAGGAGTTTGTGGTCCCACATTCACCCTCACGGGTGATTGACACTGATGGAGCCATTGGCAGAGGAGAGGGGGGCATCGAGGCCTCGAATTTTTTGGACTGGGCCAAGGACTATCACGAGTGGTGGGCCACTCAAACTTGTGGGCCCTTGGGTGGACCCGTGGAGCCTCCGATGAGTTGAATTTGTTTTATTTTTAGCTTTTAAAAAACATTTATTCATTTACTTTATTTCTTTTGAAATTTTTTTTTTGGTTTTGACGATATTTTACTTGTTTAGTTCTAACAAGCCACTACTGCACAAACCCCAGAGGAGCCAACACCTCAAGCCCATCGAAGGAGGAAGAGGAGAGTTCCCCCAACTGAGATTGATTTGATAGGCATGGTGCTAGAGGTGGTGCCCATGACTGACCTAGAGGATGGGGTTATTGAGGAGCCCTTGCTAGAGGCGGAGCTTCTAGAGGGTTGGGTGCCCCCCGAGGGGATGACTCAGGTATGTTTTGGTTTGTTTTTAAGTTTATTTAAAATCTCATTGCATTTGTTCTTTGTTCATTGGTTTTTTTTACTAAGCCTTGTGTACTTATGCAGGTTTCCAGGGAGGTGTACCTTACTGTCCTCCAGAAGTTGGCTAGGTTTTTTGCCCTAAAAACATCAGGTCCATCTGGCTGAGGTTGCGGCCATGAAGGCCACGCACCAGGCTGAGGTAGAAGAGGTAATCATATCACAACTTTATTTTGTTTTATTATTGTTTCTGTTTTGGTTAATTTTTTATGGTTTTGACGTGTATTTTGGTTTTGCAGTTAAAGAGACAGATCCCTATCTCAGGAGACATGGGAGGTGTTGCTAGAGACACTGAGATCCCTCATGCTGAGCCCAAGGTTGAGCAACCAAGGGGAGAGCAAACTTGGGAGGAGCAGCCTGAGAGAGAGTAGGCCATGAGAGAGCCTGAGGTACAAATTGTTTTGGTGTCTAGTGGCGTAGTGGAGATGGCTCCCTTACAGATTGATGACAGTCCTCTTCTGACTGTGCAAAGACATGCTGATGTTCCACCCCATGGTGATGATAGGGTTCGATATGGTGTTGGTCACTTGTACTCTAGAAAGAGGGTAAAGCAAAGGGCCAAGAAGGGGACAGTGGATTACGTGGGCAGTAGGTCAGATGAGTGATTGGAGATGAAACTCTTTCTTTTTTTCTTTATTTTTTTGTTATTGAGGGGGTGTAATTAAAATTTTGATTAGACTGTATGTGTTAGCCCGGATGACTTAGACATGTTTTGAGGTTTCTTTTTGGTTTACTTAGGATGATGTCGGGCATTAGATTAGTTATATACATTGTTTATTTGAGGATGCATTTTATTTATTCATTTCCTTGTTCTTTTCATGGTTTGGTTTATTTATTTGTTATAGTTGTGGAATGTCTACGCAACTTATGCCATCGCGTTTACATATATTATGCAAAAGGGATGAGAAATATTCAAATTTAAACAAGAAGGTAAAATCCAGACCTAATTATCTAAAAAATAATTTGGACTAATTTTATTAAGTCGGACGTGAATTCCTAGTTCCTTTTTAATCAAACATGCAAGCAATCATCTAAAATCATGGCAAACAAACCTAGAGCTAGATTTCTAAGCTATTGAGTGTAGCCTAAATAACTATATGTAAAAATGACTAAATATGCACACTTTTGAGATTCTAAAAGATGAAGTGTACCAGTCGAAACACCTCCCCAAAAAAGATCGGATCATAAAGTGGTAACTGACTTAGGTAACTTAGAATAACGCGCTAACAAAGCAGCAATTGCTCATACGTTGTTCCCATCCTATTTAGTGATCCAATGTCAGTCCATTGGTGGGTAATGACCTAGATAAGGGCTCATGAGAGTCATGTATTAGTGCAATGTCGTATCCTTGGACTCATTTTGTGCAAAATATAAAATAATAGAGATGTGTTGCATACAAGTTGTTTAAATGTGACTTTTGATCCTCCTAACTAATTCAAGCTACCCTAAATCTATGTGAGCATGTTTTCTATCCTATGCATGGTAATTTGGAGTGATTGCTAAAGATGAAGTGTTATCCTAACTAACTAATGAAGTGACCTAAGTCTAGTTCAAAGCAAGTAGACATGTGAAAAAGCAGGTAGATATGTGAGAAAAGTAAACAGAGATGTGAAAAAGGAAAGTAGACATATAAGAAAGTAAGTAGACATGTGAAAGCATGTATTTGACATAGATTACAACTCATACATGTGAAGATTAAACAGTCCCTAGAGGAGTCGTCATTCTATGGACATCGGCGTGCCCACTTTGGCACTTTCTCATGGCTCCCTCGGGTCGTCGTGGGCACTGGGGCAAGGTGCGCGCTTTGGTGTCTCTTTAAGGAGTTCGAGTGTCAAGCCCCTTGCTTATGCGAGGGGTTTGATGCTTTTGTCTGGTGTCACCACCAACTCGGGGTTAACCGAAGGAGTTAAACATCGGTTTTCCTCTTTAGAGAACATAAGAAATCTCGACTCGAAAGTATAGGGTTTAACTCCTAGTACTGGTCTGAGTTCCTGAGATTTAGGGTAAGTTGTTTGGTTGCACTTGGGGAAGATATTAGGCACCCCAAATACCTGCTTTTTCAGGGCGGCTTCTCCCATTCATATGAGTTTTAATTCTATGTCTATGTCCATGCTTTATTAAGTGTGAATTGGAGTGTCAAAACTTCATTTAGTTTGAATTAAGGGTTAGTTGAATTTTTCTCAGGCCTAACGCTTGTTTTTGCTCTCAACGCCTGAATTTACTTTAGGGTAAAAAATAGGCATTGGCTTATGAAGAGTTCTTAAACTATTTTAAAGTTTGACATATTCTAGATGTAGGAGACCCCTCATGGGTTAGGTCTTTAGAAGGATGATGTACCCCTCTAAATGGCTTGCTGGTTAACTCCTTAAGGTTAAATGTTAACCCTAAAAGATGGGAGAGAAAAGGAAGAAATTAATTTTTCTGGTTTACAGGCCTAACGCCTGTTTTTTATCTCAACGCTTGAATTTAGTTCAAGGTAAAAAAAAACAGGCGTCGGAAAATCTGATTAGATTAATACCTTTGTGCACTTTAAGGTGGTTTGGTGGGTCCTAGCATTGTGGGATGATATGCTTAATTTTTACATGACTTTTGTCATACTCTTAATTTTCATTTTATGCTAGTTTACCTTTTATTTTCTTTATTTTATCATGTTTTCATCTATTTTTATGTAGGAGGAAATAAACTCATAAAACCATGGATTTTGGAATGGAAAACAAGTTTTGGATAGCTGAAACCTTAGCTCAATCTTGGTCTTACTTGGATTTCAAATTTAGACCATGAGGAAGCAAATTTTAGAAGCTGATTGAAGTTGAAAATCATCCTTGAAGATGTGGAGTTTACTACTGCAAACATTTTAAGAAGAAGTTCTTGTTTTAGGAATGAGAAACTTCCTTTCCCCAAATTCCAAAACCAATCTCACTAAAATAGCCATAACTTTTTCTAGAAAAATCCAATTTTGGAAGATCTCGGTGGCTACATAAAGATAAGAGAGAGCCCTTCAACTTTGATGTTGACAACTCATCTCCAATCGCCCGTTATCAAGGAGTAAATCTCACCACAATGCATTGATCGTGAAACTTGTCATTCCTGAAACATTTTCTAGTAATTTGGGCATAACTTTGGTGAGAGAGATCAGATTTGATTGATTCAAGTTGCTGGGGAACGATTAGACGAAGATCTTCAATTTTTCTGTTGACAACTTTATCAAATTAAGTCATTTTGATTGCGAAAATTATACGTCAAAACAGATGACGAAAACTGCCAATTGGAGAATTCAGTTTTGAAAGGAAATAAAGAGGGGGTTCTACAATCATAAAAGGATGACAAGAGTAGGGAAGAAATCATCCAATATTCACCATTGAAGTTGTTTCTTAAAAGTGTGGAATGAGAGGGAGAATAGAAGAGTTTTAGAGAGTGGAGGACGGTATAAAGGGAGGAACTTGAGCTTCAGCCCCTTTGTTGGAGATTTGGTCTATCACTTTATGAAGTTTTCTTTCACTCA
>JAOXJP010227067.1:0-11370 GCA_025762735.1 Platanus orientalis | reverse complement strand
CCTCACAGTTACCCATGCGCCAAATTTTGAGAAAGAATCCTCTGTAGCGTTATTCTTGTGTTTGGAAGTCACTTGGTGCAAAAAAAAAAAAAAAAAAATAGGGGAAAATGAATTTATTGCCCCTAAACACTTTTTTTCACACCCCCAAACACTCAAAAGAGCTACAGAGGATCTAAGTGAAATTTTGAGGAACATTTGTGGTGAGGCCTTGTTTGGATAAATATCCATAGAAGTGAAAGACTTTTCCATATAGAAGTATTCTGACAGCAAAATGGTATTTGGTTTGCATATACAAGAAACTACTTTTTAACCCTTATTTTGTTCCACTGCAGCATCGGAAACAACTTCCAGTGGAAGTTAATCCTTTGCTACTTTTCTAGAAAGTCTGAGAAACCTGACTTATGACTTTTTGAAAAAGTCAAAAATGACCATTGTTAACCATTTTTTTTTTTTTTTTTTTGGTTCTAGTTTGAGTTTTTTATATCTACGTTTTGTCCAAACACAATCTAATAATATTAGCCTTCACGTTATACTATGGTCCACACCTCAGGTTAATCATGCGCACCATAGCAAGCCATCCTGTATGGCACGTGACACTTCATAATACGTGAAGTTGGAAGGTTCTATAGGGTATTTTCTATTGAATTGAACCTATAGGAACGCGACATTTGTCAAATGTCGTAGAAAGGCCACTTTTGTCAATAGATGTGACTAATGGAGAGGGTGTTCTGGCTAAGAAAATGAACCATTACCTCTCTTCTTCTTCTTCTTCTTTTCCGAAAGGATATCAAAGAAGTGTAAAAAGGGTTGAATTAATAGACAAATTAAGAAATGGGCCATTGTTATGATAACAATATAACATTCTTTGTTCCTATGCTTAGGTCCATGGATTTCACTGTAACTTTGTTAGACAAGTTAGCCAAGGATCCCGGCCAGAGTATGGAGCAAGTGGTGGATGAATCCTACAATATTACATTAAAACCATGGCATAGATGGATTGCAACGGCTGCTTACAAAGTAATATTACACTTCCTCTCAATTTGCTTTCCTCTTAATTTTCTTCTCTAATAAACCATTTTCGTTTCGACTATTAACCCACCTTATCAGTTTATAGTCCGCATTATTGTTAAGATTGGGGCTTTCTACTTTCCTAATTGAAGCAGATGGGAATTTCAAACCCCAAAAGAGGGCATTTTTGGGATGGGCTGCCCGGGCCCAAAGCCCAGATCTTCTTTAGGTCCATGATGGGCCTAACCTGCTGGAACAGTGAGCCAGTCAACCCAGTGAAAACTGGGCTTTCCAGCCCAATCGTATAATATATAAGGTATTAGTACATACCATTACATTTAACTTTGTGTATGATTGTATATATATATATGAGTAACATATAATAGTACCTCATATTATTAAATTCAACTATAAATTGTATAAGTGCCTCTCCAGTCTCCACGAGAGATGGCACAAGAGATCAGGATTTCAAACCTCATGGACAGCAATTCCGCAATAGATTGCATTGATACCTCCCTCCTCCCTACAGAGGTAGCGAAGGGTCGCCCATGTGGTAGTGGGCCTAAATGGCCCCACTTAAAAAAAGTAGCAATTGTTTGGTTAGGTCCGCACGTAAACCGGGCTGGCCCAATATTTCTTATGCTCTGTCCTACGACTAGTCTGGCCATTTGCTAGCCGTGGTTCTACTTTCATTTTGTACTAAATGGCAAAGCTAATTATAGACATTGTCTAATAACCTCCCTATACACCCCCTTATTGTACATTATGGCCTACCAGACAAGGACGTAAAGATAGATCCAAATCATCGGTCTGGTGGGCCCTCTATAAGTATAAAGGGTATGGCTGCGGACCATATGTAGCTGTATACAAATTGGGTATTTGTACTTGGTTAACAATGGAGTAACACCTCCACAACCCCATCCAGTGCTTGTGAGCTTTCAACTTTCAGCCATCATTTGATGCAAATCCATACCCTAGAAAAAATGCACAAGCATGAAGGTATGGTGACGCACCTGCACTTCACCTTGGCTTCTCCAGGTTCTCCTTGTACTAATGTATATAATATTTATAGGTTGCACTCAAGTTGGTCCCTGAGAGCAAAACCTTCGTTAACTTGCTCATGGCTGAGGGAGGTTACGACACGCTAAAGGAGGATATACAAAGCTTGATTTCATTGCTTTTGCCTCTGTTAGATGAGATCCACTCTGTTCTGGTGAGCCAATATTTATTCTATCATATGTTTGATCACAGAAGAAACAATAACCTCACTTTCTCTTTTCTATTTTTATGTGTCTTCTTTTCTTATTCTTGCAGAGGAGCTTTCACTTGGACAAATTAAAGTCTACCTGAGGAAAGAACATAAAAAAACAAACCAAGACGAAGTTTTCTTCCCTAACATAGTTTACATGTACAAAGTTTGGTTTTATAACTTTTTCTTCAACCTATCTTCCTTTAATGTAAATATAAATACGTTTATGTGTGTTATTATGTAAATAGGATTTTGTGTTTTATACAACTAAATTTCGTTGAAGGATCTAAACGTCCATGTGTTAGAGGATGCCCAAATACCCATAATCCTCTTATTTGTGAAACATTACACTTTATGGTCTTATTAAGAAAATCGATTCCACAGTGCTCATTGTTGCACCCTTGAGATCGTGGGCCTATTCTAGCTTACCAACAAAGAATAAAGAAAATGATTAAAAGTTCTTTTTTTTTCTTCGGATTATACCAATTAAAGGTTTTTTTTTCCTAATCATAGTGCATGAATTACTTGGGATATCTAAATATCGAATTAAAAATAAAAATAAAATAAAATAAAAAGTTGTGGAAGTACTTCATTTAACAGTCCAAACATGATGCCACCTCTAATATTCACACAAAACGGATTTCCTCTTGCAAAAAAGCATCTAGCAACCCTTTTGTGTTAGGCATTGTGTGACATGTGGCCAGAAAAAAAACAATAACTCTTCAAGCATCCCTTATAGCAGGGCTGCAAATTATCCCTAAAAAAACCTGGATCCACCCACACCCGATCTGAAATAAGCACATCCAAAACAATGATACCCAGTCTATTAAAAAAAACTGGAGTCATTATTTTCTTACTTAAATTGCAACATTTTTTTCATTCGTTTGTCCAATTCACTATCCTCAATTACCAACAACATTCAAAGTGGAAACATAAATATAAATTAATATACATCCATAAAGTGCAGCAGAAATATAAATATACACATCCTAAACTACGCAGCGGAATGTAAGTGGAAATCTACACATCTATATCAAATAAACTACTAATCTCCAGTCCAAGCAGTAACATAAATAGACCATCCAAAAGGGCCAACATCAAATCCGTCTCATCCAACCAAAAAATGCTAAATAACCAAATAGAATCCTATCTCACATATAAACCTTGTCTCATGTATGAATGTACTAAAATAAAAATAAATAGATAACAAGTAGAAGAAATAGTCATCTCATCCGAACAAGCCAACTTTGGGATTGATCCTACAAAAAAGCACATACTATAAAGTGACATATGAAACGGTATTAAAAACATGGGTAAACAATAAAATTTGTGAGATGACATACATAATGTCCCATAGAATAAATCAAATATGTACGAGTATGACTTAATACCAAATCGGAACATGCATAACATATAAGAATCGACGTAGCTATAACAATGACTAGATTCTAATAAAAGTACCAAAAGTACTAAAGCCAAATCAACAGAAGCCTTGTAACACCCCACACATGTCACACATATTTCTATACACGTGTCATACTTAGAATGCTTACACATGTTATATAAGTTTTGTATATACTTAAAACCATTTAAATGCACATAGATGATCTGTAAATTGTCATAACTTTAGAAAGGCATTAACAAAAATTTAGGAAGAATCTGTGAGTAAATTTTATGTCATTGGATAACACGAAAGTCTAGAGTCCAACAAAATAAACGACGAGTGAATCGAACCCCAACGAAATAGATATTGGCGTTTTAATGAGAAGGGGTCAATAGTGTTTTGTGATGAATAGTGTTTCTGCGATGTACAGTGTTTTCGCGATTAACAGTGTTTTACGATGAATTGTGATTTTGCTTAATAGTGCTCTTGCAATGAATAGTATTTTCGTAATGAACAATATTTTTATGATGAATAGTATTTTTGCGATTAACAATGTTTTCGTAATGAATAGTGCTCTGAGATTAAAATGTGTAGAACTATCTTTGAACCTATAAATTAGATATGTTTTGACCTAAAAAAAACTTGAAACCTTAGAAAAAAAAATCAAGAGAAAGAGAAAGAGAAAAGAGAGGAAAATGTAAGTTTTGGCAAAGCTTTTTGGATTTTCTAAAGAACGAAAGTTTATGAATGTTTTTTTTATACAAAGAGGTAAGAGAACATGTAAAATATTGTTTTGTTTTCATTCTTTAGGTTCTTAGAACTCTATTGATTCCATGTTGTAAAATATTTTAATCATTCTTTACTGGTTTTGTTTTACTTAAAGTTCTTAAACATGGTTTTTCAAAGAGATAAATTAGTTTTGCAAATTTATGATTAAGAAGTGGTTTATTTTCAATTCTACAAAATTTTAAAGAGTTGATTTCTCTATTTTGGATACGGTGCTACTAGTATTATATATAGAACTATGGTTTGAATGCAAAATCAAGAGTTTTAAAAGAAGGTTTTGTTCATTAAATGATAAAAGCTATTCTATTAATTGTTTTGATCTTCTAAATATTTTTTTGGGTATTTATTTAATGATTAGAAAGAAAACCTACACGTTGATTCCTTAATTTATTTTATAGATCCATTGTGTTCTTAAATCCTATTTTTATAAAAAAAAAAAAGTGTTGATTTCATATCTTGTTGATCATAATTTATAAGGAGTATTGTTTTGGACATATTTGTATTGTTCTAAAAAATATGTTATATACATTGTGCTTAGGAAGATCAAGCATATTTTTATATGTTATTTTGTCTTAAGTTAACGTAAGGAATCATTATATGTTACCCATATGATTTATATGCTTTAATTG
The DNA here is from genome assembly GCA_025762735.1 of Platanus orientalis. Taxonomy (NCBI): domain Eukaryota; kingdom Viridiplantae; phylum Streptophyta; class Magnoliopsida; order Proteales; family Platanaceae; genus Platanus; species Platanus orientalis. The sequence continues at coordinate 6,314 of JAOXJP010227067.1, read as the reverse complement.
AAACTACATGAGATGATATGTTCTATTAGAAAACCACCATGCCCATCAAGGAGATTTATTGATGGAACCCACCTCACCGGGAATATGGTACGAACTGTGATAGATCATCACTGCTAGCCACATAGGTAGTTGTAACAACCCACATCACCAGGTATATGGTGCAAATTGGACCTTCTCATCAGAGTTTAAATTGTGTGAACTAGACCCTTTTCACCAGAGTTTAAATGGTGTGAACTATTATTTGTATTGGCTTGATATCAAATATATGTTATATTATGTTCTAACTATGTTATATTATGTATTCTGAAATATTTCATTTTGTTTAAAGTAAAAGTATATGATTAGCGTTGTTTCCGTTATGTACATGAAACTGTAAAATTTATTAAATGCTTAGTATAGTAAAAGATTGATTTATGAACTATTTTGTTCTACTTATTGATTAGTAAATACGAAAAATATCTATTTCATTTCTATAATTATGCTAAGTTTTGATCCACTATTTCCTTAGTTTACTATTTTATTGCTAAGTTTGTCAAGCTCACCCAAAATTGGCACCATAGATGATGAAGAGTAGCTGAGTAGCAATTTAGATATACAGGATTAGAGAGTAGATGGATTTTGATTATGCTACGAGATATTGGTCTAGTTATTTCAGTTTAGAGACTTTAGTTATTTCAGTTTAGTTATTTTAGTTTAATTTTCAAAGAATGTAATAAATTAGTGGATTTTGGTATTTGATTTTCAGTTGATGGATTAATTTATGCTAGACTATTACATAAATTTGATGGAAATGTTAGACAATGTTTTAGATTAATTACAGGGTTATGGATTAAAGAATTTTATATAGGTCAGAAGTATGAGACTGTGATTGGTTATGAGATTATTGGAAAATGATTGATGATTCTATTGTGTATAAATGAAAAAGAAAAGTGGAGAAAAAAATAGAAAAATTTATACAGGTTATAAATGAATGAAAGTGAAGTGTGAATATCATGTGCTGAAATTCATAGCCCTACTGATATGGGTTTCGAGGTACAATAAGTCCATAGCTAAAACAGGTAATGTGTAGCTCATAAGGAAAGTGCAACATGCAATGCAAATGCTTACTGTAAAATACTCATACATAAGTAGGCCTTAGCACCTCTCAAGTAAGCTTCCTAAGCTGATAGATGTCAAACCAAATACATGTTAATGACAGTGTAGCCTATAAACTCACATAACCCATGAATGGTGTAATACCCCACGTTGCACTTAAAGGGTAAAAATGTAATTTAAGAAATATAAGGATAAAATTTTCATTTCATATGTTTAGACATACCTTAGAGTGTTTTAAGTACCATTTAGCTTGAGTTGAAAGTGTAGAACCCAAGTTGGACCATGAACTTGTTAAGTTCCAAAGTTTTCCTAAGAGAGTAATTGGGGTAACTTCACGAGAAAACCTGTACCAATCTTGAGACAATTTGATTATAAGCCATACAACATTGGAAAAGTCTTCGAGTGTACTTTCCAATGCCTCAAACAGAGCACAATTCAAAGTTTTTTAAAGGAAATTATGACATTTTTTCCACCTAGAGAAAAAGCTAAAAAAATTGGACCTCGTAAAGTGGGGCAAGGGCTCGCGGTGGGGGTCTGAGAGCGCTCACCACACCTTGTGAAGGCTTCCAAACAAAATCTAAAAAGTGGATTTTTAGGCTCACGTGAGGGATTGTGGTAGGGCTCTACAAGCGCTTGTTATACCTCACGAGTGCTTGCAAGGCGGGGTCTCAAGTGCTTGCCAACCAGGGCCAAGGCTTGAGGTTCAAAAAATTTTAAAAAATGGAGAAAATGCCTCAAATGACATGGCTTTCTCTCTTTGGACCCCCCACACATTTGGAATCTCGTATTGGATGAGTTATAACCCAAATAATACTACATTTAGGTCATTTAGCCTTATTAAAACAAAAAGGGAAAGACTTAGAGAGGATTGGGAGAATTGAGAACTAAGTGTGAGAGTTGGTCCCAAATTTGGTAAGTTTCACTCCTAACTTTGAAAATCTTGCTAGGATAGGTAGATTTCTTCTTGAATCTGCTAGTTTTACTTAACTAATGTTAGGTCTACATCATTTTATAAACAATGGAGGAAAATGGAAAGATGTGGTTGAATATTTTGGAGTTTGAACAAGAAGAAGACAAACATTGGTGAGTTTTCATACATGAAGTGTTACTCCTTTGGTTTCTTGTCATTCTATTCATTTGAAATCTTTAGTTTGGATGAGATGTCAGTTTTCATTTTATTTTGTTTACCTTGTTGTTGAAGTTTAGTAAGTTTTCTTCATCCAAACACTAGGTTCATGGAGGGTTAATGACCTCACAAGTTGATTACTATACTATATTTTTGTTCTGCACTTTCTTCCATTTTTTGTTGTCATTTTAGGAAAAAATACAATTTTGCATCACTTATTGCTAGAATTTTGTGGGATTGATGATTCTACATATTCCATAGAATGATTCATTCCATTATGCCTTGGTAGAAACTTTGGTTTACAAGAAATTCTGGATTCTATGTGTCTATGCTAGATTTACTCCATTTTAAGCATATGTTAGCTAAGATTTACTCATTCTCTTGTACTACAATCGTAGATTCATTGGAATCCTAAGTTTTTCTCTATGTTTGAATGTAAGAAGATTGGATCCTTATGAAATTAAAATGGAAAATGATTTTCACTTCGTATGCTTAATGTTTGCCTAAATTTTCTCATACTTGAGATTCCTATTCATATCATTATGGTTAATTGGGAGTCTCTTCTCAATTTGATTAACTTCAAGTTTTGTTTCTTATTATATTTCATATGCTAGCTGGTCATTAATGTTATTATTATATTTTTCACTTAATTATATCAACTTACACTCGATCTGATGAGCTTCATATTAGTGTCATTGCATACACATGTCTTCTTTGGGACTTTTGCACTATTGTTGGTTTTAGAAAGTTAAAAGAGAAATTTCAAGCACTTGGTTTTGGTTTTGGACATCTCTTACAAAGTATCTTTATGTAGTTACATACTACTTTATATATGCATGGATTTAAAGTACGTTCATATTCGAGGATTTAGCTTTAACTCAATCACTAGGATTCATTAATAGGTAAAGACGACACTAGTTGCCTACCAACCCTTGATGCCCTAGGATATTTTTGTGGGCTAACCCTTGATGCTTTAAGGGATTTTTGCAGACTAATCTTTAATGCACTGGGGATTTTTTAGAGCTATATTAGTCTAATGACCCTTTCAGGTACCCAATCACTAGGTCACATCAATAAGTGAAAACAACACTAGTTGCCCACCATTCCGTATGAGATTTCAATTTTGTCGGAGACCCTACATGGGTTATATGATTTTAATTTTGTTAGAGACCCTAAATGGGTTATATGATTTTAGCTTTGTTAGAGTCCTTAAGTAGGCTAATCCGTTGGATTGATACAAGGTGTTTTGATGAGGTTTAGTTCGAAGACCCTATATGGGTTGAGTTGATTTAATACGAGGTGTGTTTGGTTAGAAACCCTTCGTGGGTTATGTGAGTTTGAGAGCTGCATTGAGCTTTCATGAGCATGTATCTGATTTTGATATCTATTAGTTAAGGCATATTACTTAAAAGGTGCTAAGGCCTACTTATATATGAGTATTTTGTAAAAAATATTTGCATTACATGTTGCATCTTCCTTATTAGTTACACTTTACCTGTTTCAGCTATAAACTTTTGTTGATTTGACTTTAAAGTGAACTACTTTTATTTGCTTTCTATCAATTTTATTTCCATCACACTTATGTATGAGACGTGATTTTACTTAGTTAATTAGAAGTTTCTATTTGAGGGGACATATATATTGATTTGCCAGTTTAGTGGCCTTTTAATGGTACTGTTTAGATACTCATGAATATGTTTAGTTGGATGGATTTAGATGAGTTGTTTATTTGATATGGTTGTTTGGAGAATACTACTTACATTCTGCTGCATAGTTAGAATATATGTATATTTTTGCTATAATTATTAGATGGATTTTACTTCATGATCATGTTTATGTTGCGATGTTGTGATGACGAAGATTACTTTAATTGGGTAAAAGAATGAAAATATATATATGTGCTACAATTAAGTAAGAAAGTTAAGGACTCATTCCACAAGAAAAATAGTAGTATTGTCACACTCCGATATCCGCATCGCCACACACATGTCTTTCCATATTTATACTCTGATTTCTGCATGCAAGTTTTGGGACGTGTGACCAATTTTTAATAAAACATACCTCGGATCAAATCAACTCAACCCATACAGGGTTTCTACTATAAAGCTCATCAAAACACCTCATATAAAAACTAATGGATTAGCCCACATAGGGTCTCTAACAAATCTGTAATCATATAACTCACATAGGGTCTCCAAAAAAACTGAAATCTCATATAGAATAGTGGGCAATTAGTGTTATCTTCACTTATTAATGCAACCCAGTGATTGGGTACCAAAAAGGGGTCATAAAACTGCTACAGCTTACAAAAATCCCATAGGGCATCAAGGGTGGTCCACTAAAATTTTCCTGGACAAAGATGAAGAAGTCTGTTAAATTTTCCCTAGACAAAATTTTCCCTAGACAAGGATGAAGTGGTCCGCTAAAATTTTTCTGGACAAGGATGATTCACTAAAATTCCCCCGTATAAGGTCCATGATTGGATCTAGTCTACTAAAATTCCCTCGGACAAGGGTTCATGGGAAACTAGTGTCGTTTTCACCTATTAATGAATCCTAGTGATTGAGTCAAAGTCAAATCCACGAATATGAATGGTATTTTAAATCCATGCATATATAGAGTAGTATGTAATTATATAATGATACAATAATGCAAGAAATATCCATGTAGCAAAACTCATATGTGAGACCATGTTAAGCCCATGCTTAAAAGGAAACGGAAAGTAATAGCTTATACTCACACCAAAACCAATTGCTCGGAATTTCTCTTTTAATTTTCCAAAACTAACAATAGTATAAAAGTCCCAAGAAAGACATGAGAATGCAATGTTACTAATATAGAGCTTATTAGATTAAGTATAAGTGGTTATAATCAAGTAGGAAGCATAATATAACATTAATGACCAACTAGCATATGAAATAGGATAAGAAAACAAAGCTTAAAGCTAATTAAAATAAGAAGAGACTATCAACCAGTAATAATGATATAAATATGAATCTCAAGTATAGGGAAATCAAGGCTAGCATTAAGCATAAGAAGTATAAATTATTTTTTCATTGAATTGCACAAGGATCCAACCTTCTTACCTTCAATCATAGAGAGAAACTTTATGTTCCAATGAATCCATGATGTTAGTACAAGAGAATGAGTAAATCTTAATTAAAACATGCTCAAATTGGGTAGATCTAACAATACACATATAGAATTCAGATTTTCATGTAAACCAAAGTTTTCACCAAGGCATAATAATGGAATGAATCATTTTATGGATTATGTAAAATCATCAAACTCACATTATTTTAGTAAGAAGTGATGAAAAACTATAATCACACCTAAAATAGCAACAAAAAATGGAAGAAAGTGCATAAAAAAAAAGTAGAGTAATCAACTTGAGAACTCATTAATCCTCCATGGATCTAGTGTTTGAATGAAGGAAACTTACCAAAGTTAAAAAAACAAACAATTAAAATAATGAAGAAACTAAAATATCAGTCAAATGGAAGAATAATCATGAAGGGGCAATGGAAGAAACAAAGTAAATAGCACATCATGTATGAACACTCACAGAATGATAACCAGTAATCCACTAAAAGAAACCCACTAAGTTGATGAGCATACCATCATTCCATCATTCCACCAAACTGAAAGCATTAAAAGTTTAGATTTATTAAGGTAACTAAAAGAAACGCAAAAGCTTGGGAAGTGTCAGAAATCTTAAGAAACAATTTTCACACAGAATGATAACCAGTAATAGCAACAAGGGTGTGCACAGGCCTTCAAGAAGGTGAATAAACACAAATTAACGGATTCCTGTATCTGATTTCTCCATAAACTTAATGGTATTATAGGATGAATCAACACCCTGAACAAAGGAGGGAGAGATTTTTTTGTCAAGCCTGTATGAAAATGAAGACCTGTATCTCTCGGGGTTATTTCCCCATCATTTCCAGATCTGGCAAATTTACTATAGTAACTAAGCCAAGACAATGAAAAGACTTCAGTTATTTTACCTTGGATCAGGGAAGTTCATCGAATGGATCACCAATCGAAGTCAGAGATTTCAACTCAACAATGCAAAGTGAGGTCATAGAGA
>JAOXJP010227066.1:0-11370 GCA_025762735.1 Platanus orientalis | reverse complement strand
TATATATATATATATATATATATATATCTATTATAGACTATTACAACATATTAGTTTTGATAAAAATTCTTTGATGTTTATGTGGTAGCCCATTTTTTAAATTCCACAATGCAATATGGCAAGTGGTTGTCAACACATTATGAATTAAAACTTGGCATGAAGAATGCAATTAAAAGATTGAAACCTAATCTTATCAAACAAGATCAATGTATAAGACAATTAAGTAATATTAAATTTTATTGATATTAAGCGTGTTGTTATTCAAGAAAGAATATGAGATTTATGAGTTGACTGATTTCCTTCTTAATCCAATGAATTTAATTGCAAGATTTCATAGATATGAAGGGAGAGTTTGGTTCGAAGCTAGTTCAGCACGCTTTGCAGACATGTCTTTCAGGTTTTATTTATATAATCATATAATACAACATTTTTAAATAATTAGGTTTATTTGAAATACAAATTACTTTATATATTTTTTGTACTGTACTATTGACTGGTGAGATTATTATGGAGAAGATGCACCCCAGCTAAGGGACATTACAATCAAAGTCCTTAGCTAAACGTGCTTCTCTTCAGGATGTGAGGAATTTGAGCACATTTAATTTCATATACTAAAGAACAAGGAATCAGTTGAAAATGGAAAACCGCCACAAACTAGTCTATGTTCATTACAACATCTAGTTGAAAATGAGAAATGTGATGAATAACAAATCCAAAGATGATGATTATTACAACCCGATCGACTTGAGTCACATATTTGAAGATAATGATACACTAGAGCCTTGGACTCATGAGTTGGAGGGTCCACTGTTTGTTAGACAAGAAAATGACTGGCTTGAGGAGGCATTGATAGAATATGATGAACAGGATATTGCTGCGTATGATAATGATGATGACGTATATGCAGAGACCCATGCTATATTCTATACACATATTGTTTATGCAGGCGAGGATGCGATTAGAGATGATGTAGCAGGTGTGAGTGACAGTGAAACAGTAGGGGGGACTGTTACTAGAGAGATTGGATCTGATGGTGGTGTTGGTGAAAGTGATCTGAGTGTTGCTAGTGGATCTTCGACTCTGTGTGGATTTACAGAGTATGATTCTAAATTTATATCTACACAAGATATTGATCATGACATTCGATCTCCACCGACTCAGGGTTAACGATCCAGTGGTTCTATTTATAGTAGGCGACAACGACATGGATATAGATACACTAATGATATGGAGGAATGATTGCGTACCATGGATGTGAGAGGTACTGGATCATTCTCACATGATGGTAGACACCGTCACTCCTATGATCAGCTGGGGCATGTTGACGAGTCGAGCTCTACTAGCCAGTATTGTCCACGATCATATATAGATTTTTTTCCACTACCGATGCAGTTTAGTGAGCATGTTGGCAAGTCCAGCTCTAGTTGCTAGTCTTATTCACCACAGTTTATGAATTTTTTTCCACAACCAATGTAGTTGAGAGAGAATGTTAACGACTTGAGCCAACTTTATGTACCACAACCATTTCTTGATTTTTTCCCACCTCAAATGCAATTTAGAGGGAATGTTGGTGAGTCAAGTTTTAGCCAATTTTATCCACCACCAGGTCCACCACAAGTGTAATTTAGATTTAGGGAGCACGGTGTTCGAATTCCTCGGATACATCCACCATATTTAGTGATTGTTCCATCATCAGATTCATCTATAACATTTGGCCCTAGAGATACAGAGTCAGAGTAAAATTTTAGAGGCAATCGTCGCCATTGACGTTGTTGGCATCATGATGTTCTAGTTCTAAACCTAATTCCTCTTCCTGCACCTATAAGGTGGGATGAGCCTCAACCTGTTCAAGAAAACAATTTTGGAGAGTTTAAGTTTTCACTTCAATCCCAATGAGCCACATGCAATGCCATCTTCATCTATGCATGTGAATCGCCAAGATTTTAATAATGATTATGCTCTTGATCCACCACAGCGTTCATGGTGGAAGTTCTGATATCATGCTAGGTATGCTTATGTTTTTCATCATTATTTATTTGTTATTATGTATTGTTTGATTTTTATGCAGTAGAAGTAGTCATGGTGGATGTTTCCTTATGAAATATACAATCTTGATCTTTATACATATTCGTAACAGTGTTTATTCATGTATGATGCACCTAATATATCTAAAATTGAGTTTTTTCGTTCAAACTTTTTACAAAAAACATTATAAGAATATTGGAATTTTTTTGGCTTTAAATCAGTTTTGGATTGAATGATCCACATGTGGATCGCTAATCCACGATCCGATCCGATCCCGAATAGGTTTTGGGCCTGGACGATCCGAGTTTTTGAACCATGATTTGTGGTCTTCTTAGTGAGTTGGGTTTCCATTATCAACTTCCTATGCGGTTGTTCTGTGACAATAAAGCCATAATTAATATTACCCATGATCTTGTCTAGCATGGTAGGACTAATCACATTGAGGTTGATAAGCACACTTCATCAAGGAGAAGATACAAACCAAGCAGATATGTATCCCCTTTGTGAAGATTGAGATGTATTCACCAAAGGCCTATACAACAACAACAAAAAATAACATTATCCCAATTATTTGGGGTCAGCTTCACAAATCCTGTTCTGCCATCCGGCCCATCCCACTCTATTTAGGTTCATATCTGACTTTAAATTACAAGCTACCATGTCTCTCCTTACTACTTCAACCCAGGTCAATTTTGGCTTTCCTCTATTCCTTCTAGCACCTTCAACTTGTATTGTCTCACTTCTTCTCACTAGTGTAGTCATTGGTCTTTGTTGCATATGACCAAACCATCTCAGTTGACTTTCCGTCATTTTATCACCTCTTAGTGCTACACGTTGGCTCCCGCGAATGGAATCATTCATTATTCTATCCTTTCTAGTCTTACCACTCATCCATCTCAACATCCTCATTTCAGCCACACTCATTTAATGTACGTGTTGCGTTTTGACTGCCCAACATTCTGCTCCATAAAGCATGGCTGGTCTTATTGCCATCTTATAAAATTTGCCCCTCAATTTTAGTGGTATTTGTTTTTCACACAGCACTCTAGAAGCACCTCTCCACTTCAGCCATCCCACCCTAATTCGATAAGCAACGTCATCTACAATATCTCCCTCTTTGTGCATGATTGAACCAAGATAACGGAAATGGTCACTCCGAGGTATCTCTTGGTTATCAATTCTAACTAATCCCTCATTTCTATTACTAGTTTTGCAAAACTTTCATTCTATATATTCAGTTTTACTCCGGCTTATCTTAAAATCATTTGATTGTAAAACATCCCTCGATAGTTCTAACTTGACATTTACCCCCTCTCTAGTCTCATCAATCAACACAACATCATCGGCTAACTACATACACCATGGCAACTCCTATTGTATACGCCTAGTCAACTCATTTATAATGAAGACAAAATGGTATGAACTCAATGATAACCCTTGGTGCAAGCCTACTGTGATCACAAATTTACTTGTCTCTCCCTTGATTGTCCAAACACTGGTTATCAATATATCTACTTGGGATCCCTTTCTTATCCAAAACCCACCAAATGATCTCTCTTGGTACTTTATCATATGCCTTTTCTAGATCAATAAAGACTATGTGAAGATCTTTCTTCTCTCTTTACTTTTCTATTAATTGGCGGAGTATGAAAATAACTTCAGTTGTTGATCTCCCAGGCATAAATCCAAACTGGTTTTCAGACACTCTAGTTTCACCTCTTAGTCGATGCTCAATCACTCTCTCCCATAGTTTCATTGTATGGCTTACAAGCTTGTTCCCACGATAGTTGGTGCAATTTTAAATATCCCTGTTCGTCTTATATATAGGAACCACAATACTTTTCCTCCACTCATCCAACATTATTTTAGTTTTAATAATCTTGTTAAAAAGCTTAGTTAACCATGATAAGCTATCATCTCCTATACATTTTCAAACCTCAATAGGGATACCATCTGGTCCTAATGCCTTTCCTATCGTCATCCTCTTCAAAACCTCTTTAACTTCTGACACTCCAATCTTTCGAAGATATCTATGATCTCTAATCTCCTCTATTCTACTGATTTCTAAACCGACATTCCCTACATGATCCTCATTCAATAATTTTTGAAATAGCTCCTCTACTTTTCTTTAATTTCTTCGTCTTTTACCAAGGCTCTTTGATCCTCACTTTTAATGCATCTAACATGGTCCATGTCACTACATTTCCTATCTCTCATTTTAGCAAGTTTATATACACCCATCTCACCCTCCCTAGTACCTAACTTATGATAAAGGTTATTATATGCCTTGAATTTAACATCGCTTACGTCTTTCCTAGCTCTTTTTTTAGCATTTTATATCTTTCTAAGTCTTCTGTATTTTTAGTTTTCTGCCAATCCTTATAACAAGATCTTTTAGCTTTAATGGTTTTTTGAACTTTATCATTCCACCACTAAGTTTCTTTGAATGGTTACACTTTTTCTCTAGATTCTCCAAGAACTTCTTTTGCTACTCTTTTAATACAAGCGGCCATTTTATTCCACATGACATTTATATCTTTTTCCAAATTCTATTTTCTCTTGTTTTTCAATTTATATCTAATTTTGCTAATTTTTCCTTATTTAGGTTCCACCGTCTAATTCTTGTATAATTAATTTCTTATTTCTTTCTCTTCTATCAACATCTAACACCATTAGTCCATGTTGTGTGGTTAGACTCTTCCTTTGAATAACTTTTCAATCTTTACATATTGACCTTTCTATTCTCCTAATAAGAAAAAAGTCTATTTGACTTCTATTTGATCCACTTTTGAAAGTATCCACATGTTCTTTCTTTTTGAAGTATGTGTTTGCTATTGCAAGATCATATGCCACTGCAAATTCTAGGATTGCTTCTCCAGCCACATTCCTTTCTCCAAATCTGTATCCTTCAAGGATTCTCTCATATCATCTGTTAGTAGTTTTCCCCATATCTTCATTTAAGTCACTTCCTATAAATATTCTCTCAGACTCGAGAATTCCCTGAACTAGTCCATCCATGTTTTTCCAAAATTGTTTTTAAGTAGTTTCATCTAGTCCCGATTGAGGTGCATAAGAACTAATTATGTTAATTATATCTTTTTCCAATACAATTTTAATTGCATTTATCCTATCACCTATTTTCTTAACATCTACAACTTCCTTCTTTAGATCTTTGTCTAGTATTATTCTTACCCCATTTTTGTTATTGGCTTCTTCTGTGTACCAAAGTTTAAAGCCATCTATCTCCGTAGCCTTTTTTCCTTTCCGCTTGGTCTTTTGTAGACAAGCAATATTAATTCTTCTTTTCATAGTATCTACTAACTCTATAGTCTTACTTGTTAAGGTTCCTATGTTGTAACTTGCTAGGCGAATCATACTTTCTTGGACTAACTTCTTTATCTATACTTGCCCATGGTGTGGGAACCTTGCATACTTATCATTGCATCCGGGAGTTGATGCAACGCCCCTTGCTTACGTTTTGCCACATCCATGGAATGCCCTAGTATTAATTTCCAGGATTCATGTTTAAATTTCCAGGATTCATGTTTAAATGGTTTGAATGGGTTTTTATCCTGGCTTTCAGCCTGACGCAATCCTCCTCTTTTGTCCAGGCTTGGGACCGGCAATGGTTTGAATGCGTTAGTCCTAATATTAGTAGGATTGTTTCCAAGTTGGGTATGCACAATATTTACATATCAGCTTGAGGGGGAGTTGATGTATATGGCAATACATTAGAATACAATATATAAGGGTATGTGTCTTTAGATGGTATAAGGGTATACTTGTAAAACCCACAAGTAGGGATGTATTCTTTTCCTTTTGAATATATAGAAGAACACTTATGGGAGAGGCTGTACTACTCCCCATACGATTTCCCCCTTCTCTCTCTTCTTCTTTCCCCTTCTTCCTTCTACAGACCCTAGAACATTACCACTCTTTAATCACACAAATCCACTAGAGCAACTTGTGGTTGCGAGATCGAGTGCAGAAGCTGAATATATGTGAATGGCACATGGTGTTTGTGAGTTCCTTTGGCATTAGATGGTGCTAGAAGAGATGTATTTTAGTGTACAATGTCCTTTGAACCTTTGTTATGACAACCAAGCTGCCGTTTCTATTGCTCATAATTTAGTGCAGCATTATAGAAACAAGCTTATTAAGGTAGACCATCATTTTATCAAGGAAAAGTTAAGATTTAGGCAAATCTGCATTCTTTATGTTACAACTAGACAACAGTTGGTAAACATAATTACTAAGGGAGTTAACAGACCTTGTCCACTGGAAATTTTAAACAATTGGGAAAGATAGATATCTATTTTCTTGGGGCAGTCTTGTCCTTATTAAACATATTTATGTCTTATTATGCTAAATATAAACAAGAGAGAATTATCCAAAAAAAATATAAAGAAGAGAGAGGCCGTCAGAGATTATTATGTTACTACTTGCTTTTTTCTTCATTTTTTATTCTTACTCTCTGAAAGTCCTAGATGAGCTCTTCAACTGTGGTCACTTTTCTACTACTTAGTACTAGTATTATTACTACTACTACATTTATGATTATTACTATTATTATTAGTATTACTACCACTACTACTACTACTACTACTACTACTACTACTACTACTATTATTTTATTTGTAAGTTCAAAATGCTATCTTGATGGAAGTTTTTCACTTTCTGATTTTTATCATTCTGGTGCAATCTTTTAGTTAGATATAATCCTATATCTATGATCAGTTAAATCTTATTCTTGTGCTCAAGTGATTGTTTTCAGCTGTGGCATTTATATGCTTTGTTTCGAGAATTCTTCACTGGTTAGCTGTGCAGGTTTTTGCAGATAATGGTTTCTGAAGGTTTGGAGATTTCACAGCCTGCTTTGGATCCTGATTTATCTGAGATACATCACCGCATTACCGTGAGAATTAAAACAGGGAAGGTGCACTGGTAACTGAAGCATGTTTTATTATGATTTTTCTTTGTGTACATTTACAGGCTATCTTGATGGTTTAAAGTATCAATTTCTAAATATTTGATTACCAGGCGAGTCTATGAATCTAGAGGGAGTTTGAATTGTTCAGATGATAGTACAGAGCCTCCTTGCACGGGGTAAAGTCTGTAACTTTTTGTTGCCTGATGGAAACTATCAACATTTTCAAGCTTATATTTCATAATAGTCATCCCATACAGTGTACATCTTTGTCCTTTCCCAGTTAGAAACTTAGAATAAGTTACCACTCCCTCTTTTGTGTTGCTTTATGTGTGTGTGAGAGAGATATAGAGAGCTTTGGAAACTATTATTTAATTTTTATGTGTTTGGTATGTGTGTGGGAAAGATTAAAAAGATAAAAAATAAATGACAACTTCGGAAACTATTATTTAATTTTATAAAATTGGTTCAGTCTCAAGTTGGTCTTCTGATATTCTACAAGTTGCAATTATCGTCCCCCCAAACCTCCCCCCCCCCAAAAAAAAAAAAAAAAAAAAAAAAATCTATGAGTTGCAATGGAATCTTCTGATTTGAATCGGGTTGAAGATTTGATCAAGTCATAAACTTGACCTGGGTATAAACCTCACAGGTCCCGTTTTTTATTTTTGCTTTGTAAATGTTTTTCCTTTTTGTTTTTCTGTAAAAAGATTTATAAAGAGCCTCTTTAAATGGTTGGGGGCTTTTCATGTATTGGAGAAGAGGGTTTTTGGGATTTTGCCTTTCTTCTCTTTCTAAAAATCTAACCTTAAATATTCGATTTCTTTGCAATCAAGGTGTCAAATCATACAAGGTTTTCTCTGGAAGTAGTATATGAGCAAGTCCTTCACATGGAGGTCAAATATTTCTTTTTGAGCATTTGAGAAGCTCTTTGGTTGTATATAACTCATTATGTTTGGTGGAGGATCATATCAACAGCTTCTTGCAATTTTTATTTCATTTCATTCTATTCAAGTTATTATTCTTGCAGTTTGGAGTCCACTTCTAAAAGCATGATTTGCAGTTCCATTCAATATACCTGGTTCATAATTCTTTCATGTTCTATGAAACGTATAAAGAATTTCTTTTGGGAAGCTTGCCTTCTTTTTTGGGTAAGTGGGTGGGTGGGTGGGGTGGGGGAGAGGGTGTATGGACTTATGTAGTTGTAATTAGGGCTATTGCTACTAGAATGATGGCGAATTTTCCATCTTTAATCTTTATTGTTATGTCTTATTCTTTTTCTTTTTTTGCTTCCACCTTGGTAGCTTTTCTATGGTTATTTGAGCCACAGTACTAAATTTATAATGAAGCAAAGGGTATCTATATAAATTTACATATGGCTGTACAAATGGATTTGTGATGAAAGGAGAACTGAGTATTAACTTATATTTTGTCCAGATGGGTGGAAGGGATGGCACCTGTATTTTCACGAGCAGCCTGGCGTTGTGTTTGGCATCTCATCCAGGTGTGACATGGATCTTAGGTTTGACTGAAGCTTTCATATGCCCATCCATTGTCAAACATAATCACGTGTTTAAGGGCAGAGGAAAATTGGTTTATACTGCGAAGTTGGTATATTGTATCATGTCTGAGAAAGCACTCTTATGTGATTTTTTCCCCATCAATATAATTCCTAAATTGTTCATCTCATCATTGAAATCATTTACAATCTTTTAAAGTCTATATACTGAGTTGCAGTCCATGTTAATACTATCACGAACCATTGATTAAAATGTCAGTTGCATACTATGTTTTTTTGGTCTTTCAGGACATGAAACAGTGTGGAATGGTATCATTTTTTTTTATAAGAGAGAAGATTTTATTCATAATAGAAAGGGAATAAGCTATCCCCAAAAGATAACAGGAACAAGGAACAGTGTTAAATGTTATGTAAACTTTTAAAATTAGAGTGAAACATTAGAAACCTACATTGATATCTTAGGAAATTATATAGAAAACATGATAAAATACTTAATTGTGATATTTGGAACATAGTTGCAAGGAAGCTTGGTACAAGGTGGGAAGCTAGTTTGGGAAGCCAATTCAATTCTGCTTCCCCAAGTAGTGGGAAGCGTGCTTCCTGGGTTTGGGAAGTACAATGAAGTGGGGGAAGTGAGCGAAAGCTATTTAAGGAAACCAGTGGAAGCTTTGGAGAATTGAGTGAAAATGTCTGAAAAATCAACTGGAAAGCGATCCAAGAAGTAAAATTGTATTTATTGAATTTAAACTATGTGCTATTAGTAATTTAGTATTGAATAAATTATTTTCCATGATATATAGTATTGATTTGTAGAATAAAAAAGGTTTAGTATTGATTTTAATGTTTGTATTATTTTATTACGATCCAATAAAATAGATTCAAATTTGATGGTATATACAAGGTCTACTATAGTATGACTCTAAGATGCCTAGTTATCTACAAAAAATCTTATGTATGATATAATAAGGTATTACTAGCCATACTAATAACAAAAGTGGTTTGCATATTGATTTTGGTGTCATGATTCTTTGTTACTTGCATATTGTAGTTTGTTGGTTTGTTTATTACTTTATTGAATTTATTCACTTTATTGTATTTTAGTTGTACTTATTGATTGTAACTAATAGTTATTTACATCCTATTAGTTATCAATTATTGTGGTTGTACTTATTAGTTGTAAACTTTTTGTTATTGTACATTTTATTAGTAATCACTTATTCACCAATTAGTTACTGGAGACAACGCTCCAGAATTAGATGGTTAAAAGAGGGGGACCGAAATTCTAAGTTCTTTCATCGGGTGGCTTCACACCGTAAAAATATTAATGGTATTCATGAGCTTTTGGTGGATGGGATCTGGATTGATAATCAGGAGATTAGGAAGGAAGTGGAGTCTTATTATGTAAATTTGTTTAAGGAAAATCATGCGGATAGACCTATCCTTGATGGGATGGATTTTGTTCAAATCTCGTCTCAGGAGAAAAACAGTTTGGAAAGACCTTTCTCGGAAGAGGAAATCTTAAATGCGATTAGAGTTTTAAAAGGTGATAAGGCTCTGGGGCCAGATGGATTTACTATTTCTTTCTTCCAATTTTGTTGGGACACTATTAAGGTGGATTTAGTTAAAGTGTTTGATGAGTTTATGAGCACTTGAACAATACTTTCATCACTTTGATCCCAAAGAAAAAAAAAGGCTAAGACTTTAAAAGAATTTAGACCAATCAATCTCCTGAGTAGTGTGTACAAAATCATTTCTAAGGTTTTGATGTTAAGACTGGAAGTGGTCATGAAAGATATCATTTCTCAACCCCAAGGAGTTTTTATTGAGGGTAGGCAGATTTTGGATAGTGATCTTATTGCAAATGAATGTATTGAGGATAGAAGATGGTTTGGTAGAAATGGGGTGATGTGTAAGCTTAATCTGGAGAAAGCTTACGATTGTGTGAACTGGAATTTCCTGGATTATATTTTGCTCTGAATGGGTTTTGGGACAAAATGGAGAAGTTGGATTCATTTTTGTATTCGGTCGGCATCTTTCTCAGTTCTTGTTAACGGATCCCCCGCTGGTTTCTTTTGAAATTCTAGGGTTTTAAGATAAGGGGACCCCTTATCTCCTCTTCTGTTCATCATGGTTTCGGAGGTGTTGAGCAAAATGATCACAAAGGCGGAGATGGGTTATATTTCGGGTTTTTCTGTGGGTGATGGGATGTGTCAGTGTCCCATCTACAATTTGCAGACGATACTATAATCTTTTGTGAAGCGGATGTTAGGCAAATTGGGCACTTGAGATGTATTCTCCAGTGTTTTAAGGTGGTTTTAGGCTTAAACATTAACTTGGCTAAGAGTGAGATTTCCCAAGTTGGGGATGTTAGGGATTTGGAGAACTTAGCATGGATTTTGGGTTGTAAGATTGGTTCCCTTCCCTCTTCTTATCTTGGTATGTCGTTGGGTACGAACTTCAAGTCTAAGGTGATTTGGAATTCAGTGATTGAGAAAATTTCTGGTAGATTGGATATGTAGAAAGCTTATTTGCTTTCAAAGGGTGGAAAATTGACTTTGATTAAGTCAACCCTAATGGCCACACCAAACTATCTTCTTTTTCTTTTTACCATCCCAGTTTCTGTAGCAAATAAAATGGAGCTTATATTTAGGAACTTTCTTTGGAATGATTCTCCTGAGAGCCATCATTTCCATCTTGTGGATTGAAATTCCATTCGTAGACCGGTGGAGTTTGGTGGCTTGGGGATTAAAAAGGTGAAATATCATAACCGGACTCTCCTTGCTAAGTGGATGTGGCGCGTTGGGAATGAGAGAGAGTCTGTGGAGGAGTGTAGTGGTGGTTAGATTTGGGGAGCAGTCTGGGTGGGAGTCTAATGATGTTCGAGTTGGGCAGGGGGGTGGTA
>JAOXJP010227065.1:0-11370 GCA_025762735.1 Platanus orientalis | reverse complement strand
CCTCCAAAGACTTAAAGGAAAATATTATTTCAATTCCTTGATATCCATTAGTTTGTAGACTTACAATAATATAGTCATCTAGCAGTAAAAAAGGAAATAACAAAAAGGGTAAAACAACTCACACGACCATCATAGCGCCCCATAACATACGTGTTCTACCTAAATAGGAATAACATAAAGAGAAACAAAATAGAAAAGGAAGGAGGGGAGGGAAATTGGAAAGTGATCATATCATTCTCTCGCCCTTAAAATCAACCCTGTCCTCAAAGTTGTCTAGTAATGAACTCCGAGAATTTCTCTTGCAACATTTGATAGGGCTCCCATGTGGCATCTTCAATGGGTAGGTTTGTCCATTGCATAAAAATCTCAGTCACTACCCTATTATGTCATTTCACAAATCTTCGGTCTAAAATTGCTCACGATTGAATTTTCACTTCTCCATTAGACGACACGTTAGGTAATTGACTTTGAGCAATAATCTAATCTTCCAATTTATTTTTGAGGCATGAGACATGGAAGACTGGATGTATTTTATATCCGATTGGAAGATCCAATGAATAAGCAACAACTCCTATTCGCTCCATAACCTTAAAAGGTCTATAAAAACGAAGAGATAGTTTCATTAAAGCCCAAACACTGATGGAAGTTTTCCGATAAAGCTGTAGATGCCAAAAAACCCAATCACCAACTTGAAATTCTCGCTCAGTACAATGTTTGTCTACTCGTTGCTTCATAAAAGCTTGTGCCTCATGTAAGTTTTCTTTGAGGAGCCGAAGAACCTAATCTCTATCTCGAAGATCACAATCAACTTGGTGCACAGAGATGAGGAGCCATGTGAGTATGAAGTGATGAGAGGGGGAGCTCATCCATACATTACCTCAAATGGTATTTTCTTGGTTGTTGAGTGATAAGTAGTGTTATACCACCATTCTGCCCATGGAAACCAACAAATCCATCTTTTGGTAGGTCTCCTGTATAGCATCACAAATAATTCTCCAAGCATCAATTGACCACTTCAGTCTACCCATCAGTCTAAGGATGATAAGCAGTGCTCATGTTCAGCCGAGTTTCTTGTAAGCAAAAAAGCTCTTACCAAAACTTACTGGTAAAGATAGGATCCTTGTCACTAACAATAGAATTCGGCATACCGTATAATTTGAAGATGATATCAATGAAGACCTAAGCAATAGTGGATGCAGTATAGGGATGTGATAATGGGCAAAAGTGTGCATATTTAGTAAGATGATCTACAACCACAAAGATTGCATTCTTCCCATGTGAGGTTAGTAAACCATCCACAAAATCCATAGAAATGTCTGTCTAAACCTAAGTTAGAATAGGCAATGGCTAGAGCAGGCCTGGACTAGCTATTGTCTCACCCTTATTTCGTTGGCACACATCACATTCTTCCACAAGGTTTAATCTCCTTTTTCATTCCGCACCAGAAAAATGAGCATGAAATGCATTTGTATGTGCAAAGGAATCTGGAGTGACCAACAGATGGAGAGAAAAGAAACTCCTAAAGTAATGCGAGTTTTTAGGCAGACTGGGCAATCAATATAATCCATCCCTTATGTCTCAACTCTATTCCATCCCATGTATAGTGAGGGGTGCTATTAGGATCTAACTGTAGCTTTTGAATAAGGCTCTATGTTGTGGGTTCATCCAACCACTCTTTTCTGATTTCTTCCAAATCATTACATAGCAACCTAGATATAGCAGCTAATTGAGTCTGTTAGACAAAGCATTTGCTATCACATTATCAACCCCCTTTTTGTAGATAATCTCATAGTCATAACCCAACAACTTAGAGACCCATTTTTGTTGTTCCATAAAAGAAATTCATTGCTCTAATATATACTTCAAACTTTTGTGATTAGTCTAGATTTAAAAATGACGACCAATGTGGTATAGTCTCCACTTTTGAACTGCATGAACTATAGCCATCATCCCCTTGTCATATACAAACCATTGTTGGTGCAAGGGTGATAATGCCTTGCTAGTAAAGGCCAAAGGACAACCCTCCTACATCAGCACTCCAATTCCAAATCCAGAGGCATCATATTCTAGCACGAATACCTTGTTGAAGTTAGGTAATGTAAGTACATGAGTAGTTGACATTGCTTTCTTTAACATTCCAAATGCTTCTTCAGCTTTTACCTCCATTTAAATGCATCTTTTCGTGATAAAGTTGTTAATGGAGCACTTATTTTGCCATAGTCCTTCACAAACTTGCTATAATATCTAGTCAATCCAAGAAAACTCCACAGTGCCTTAATTATTTTTGGTGTAGGTCATTCCTCCATAACCTTGATCTTGGAGGGATTTACTACTACTCCCTCATTGGAAATAATATAGCCCAGGTACTCTACTTCGGATTTTTCGAAGTTACATTTTAATTTTTTTAACAGACAAATAATGCTCCCTACAGGAGGGTGAGAGTTACATGAAGATGATGTAAATGATCCTCCAATGATGAACTGAATATAAGTATATCATCAAAAAATGTCAGAATAAACTTATGGAGATAAGGACGAAATATGTCATTCATCAGGCTCTGAAATGTTTATGGGGCATTTGTTTATCCGAAAGGCATCACCAAAAACTCATAGTGGCCATCATGGGTCCAAAACACAGTCTTTGAGATATCCTCTTCAAGAACACAAATCCAGTGATATCTTGAACGAAGATCCAACTTAGAGAAAAATCAAGCACCTCCAACCTCATCAAGAAATTCATCCACAACTGGAATAAGATATTTGTCTTTGACAGTGATTTGGTTCAAAGCTTGATAATCAATGCACATGTGCCATGTTCCATCCTTCTTCCAAACGAGCATTGGGGATGAGTGTGGGCTAACACTAGGTTGAATAATCCCTGCTTTCAAGCTTCTCAGTTATCTTTTCAATTTTAACCTTTTGGATATACGAATAATGACAAGGCTGGACATTTGCACGGCTACTACCTAGAAGCAAAAGAATGTGGTGATCATGGGATCGTCATGGTAGTAATCACTTAGGCTCCTTGAAAACATCAAAGAACTTCGATAAAAGTGGCTTTAGGGTCCAGCTCTACATGAGAAGACCATGAACCCTCCAACCATCTTAATTGCATAAAAAAAATATCACATCCCTCCGAAGAATCTGCTCTATTTTGTGGTTACTGACAATTGTTACACTACCACCCTTTCCTTTGATAGCCATCTTCTTCCCATTCAATGAAAATTACATAACAAGTGTTGAAAAATTCCAGGTAATAACTTCCTAAGTATGTAGCCACTGAGCCCCTAGTACCAAATCACATCCATCTAATGGTAATAAAAATAAACCAATGAAAAACTCCTAATTTTATATAAAGATCTTCACATTAGGACATTTTCCGACACTAGTTAAGGATCTACCATTTGCTACCTTAACCTCAAATTTGTCGGACTTCTCAACAAGATAAGAGAGTTTCTTGGCAATTTTGGCATCCAAAAAATTATTAGTACTGCCTGAGTCAATTAAAATCGTCAAAGGTTGATTTTTAATATATCCTCAGACTCTTACAGTTTGTGGAGTGGAATAACTAGCTAAAACATGCACAACAATAGTCACAGCATCATCATTACCTTCTTGGTTAATTTCCTCTAAATCTAATTCATCGTTGTTTTCATCCTCTTCCTCAGGGTTGCATGTAGGTTCAATCATCAAAAGTCGCCTCTGCTTGCAACGATGACCCTTTTGCCACTTTTCATCACAGTGCCAACATAGGCCTCTTGTTGTTCACTCCTTGAGTTCCTCTTGTGTTAGTCGTTTCACAAGTGTATTATGACTACTAGCATTCACTGAAATTTCTCGAGATGATTCGGGGTTACGACTATTTGAGCCCTTATACACTCTTAACTATCCTCGTTAAGTTTTTTCTCCTGTAATCGAGCATAAGAAATAGTCGCCAACATAGTGCGAGGTCTGTACATCTTGACTTCCCATTTAATGCCTGGATAAAGTCCTACTACAAACGTCCCCACCAATTGAGGTTCTAACCAGTCTCGAGCCCGATTGGATAGTCATTCAAACTAACCTTGATACTCTAAGACAGCTGTTGTTTCTTAATTTTTGCTCACCATGCACATCTTCATACCCCGAAGGGCCAAACCTCACCATCAAAGCCTCCACAAATTCTCTCCAAGTTGGCACTTGTGTGAACTTGCCTTAAACCACTCGTACCATTGAATAGCATCACCTTCAAGATTTATTGAGGCAATTGCGACTATATGGTCTTCCACAGCTTGATGATACTAGAAATATCATTCTGCTCTAGACACCCAGCCAATTGGATCCATACAATCCCATTGTGAAAACTTTATTTTTATGCGAGGACAATTTTGATCTCTATCAGTATATCCTCCCCAGTTACCTCCTTCATTAATATAGCGATTGTGGAGAATCGTGGTGTCTTATTTGATCTGCTCTGATTGTTGTCGTACTCACACAACAATCACAATGCCCTATAACATACGTATTCTACCTAAATAGGAATAACATAAAGAGAAACAAAATAGAAAAGGAAGGAGGGGAGGGAAATTGGAAAGAGATCGTATCAATACGCAAAAGCTCTTCTCCTTCAGTAGAGAGAAATATGATAAGAAACCAAAGATCAAATAAAAATAAGCAGCGCCTTGAGACTGAAGGAAAAAAAATCCTTATTCATAGGTGAAAGTCTCGCCGAAAAATGTGACAAAACACCAGACATCATCAAAAACGTCAGATAAGAAGGTCTGGAAATCTCTCCTGAAAAAAGGAGGAAAAAAGGTCGGGAGACAGTATTAGCTCTGATCTTTACTCGAGAGCCATTAGTAGAAGCAAAAGGATGGGATATGATCAAAGTCATGCACAAGCGCAAACCCTATTAGTGATCATTGATGGAGATCAGATCGTCATGTCTAAATCCAGAAAGAAACTAAGAGAATCCTTGAGGTTGATGCATCTCAGATGTATTTCTCCGCTTGTAGTAGCAAGATTTTGGGAGAGTTGTAGAGATTTTGTCTTCGAATTTCAATCTGATTCTCTGACTTGAAGAAAAAGCATCGATACCAGTTCTGATTTATGAGAAACCAACTCTAATGGTAGTTGTTCTGTCTCCGATGAATAGAGGAGAGAGATGAAGTAGGGTTTATGCACGAAATCTGGGCTCGATTGATTAGGGTTTGGTTTGGTCCGTACCAGGTTTGAAATGTCAGCTCATTAAGGGTACTTTGGTAAATAGACAGATTTTAACCTATGTACATTTACCTAGACACCCACATGATATTTCTAGGTTAATGAATGAGTCGAAGTCTAGGGTTTTCTATTATTTATAAACTATAACTATTGTATATAAGCAAATTACAATAATTATAAACTATAAGTATTGTATATAAGGAAAACGACAATAGATTAGGGGTGACAATTAGTGTTGGTGGGTTAGGTTCATGTCGTGTCGAGATAAGGGTATACAATGGATTAACCCTAACCTGACCCATTTATTAATCGTGTCAAAGTGGGTGACCTGCTTTGACCTGAAACATGTTTATAGTCAACCCTAACCTGGTTATTTCATGTTGGGTCTATGTCGGGTTCGCGGGTTATGTGGTAATTCATGTTGGCGGGTCATATTCATGTCGTGTCAAGTTAAGGCATACAACTATATGGCTCAACCCTAACCCGGCCCATTTATTGATCGTGTCAAAGGCGGTTAACCCACTTTGACCCAAAAGATGTTTACTATCAACCCTAACCTAATTATTTTGTGTTGGGTTCACAGGTCGTGTCATACATTGCCACACTTACAATAGATACCCAAAATGATTATAATATTTTTTATGTCAAACTAGATAGTTGATGCGAAAAAGATCATTTATAAAATGATTTATAATTGTTTTTGCATCAACTTAAGTTGATGTAAAAAAATTATTTAAAATTTATAAAAATAATTTATAATGTTTTTGCGTCAACCTAGAAATTGATGCAAAAAACATCATTTATAAAATGATTTATAATTGTTTTTGCATCAACTTACAAGTTGATGAAAAAAAACATCATTTAAATAGTGTGGAAAAAATTAGTATTTTTTTGCGTCAACCTTGAAGTTGATGCAAAAAATTTCATTCATAAAATGATTTATAATTCTTATATTCCTTTCATTTATAAGGTGATTAACAATATCTTTTAGTGTCAACCTCTAAGTTGTTGCAAAAAATATATACTTTTGGCTTTGTATCAACTGTTTAGTTGATTCAAAAAGGTTGTGACTAAAAATGCATTTCTTGTAGTGCCAGATCATTTAGGTTGACTGCAAGAGGAAAGAACCCACTTCATAGATACAAAAAATTAAGAAAAGTCAAAGTAATTACAGACTGAAGATACAAACCTTCTTCAGGGCACTGCTAAGACGATGTAAATAATGAGGCATGACTTTCCAAAGGGACTGCTCCATAATGTGCAAGCCTGAGAAGACAGAGAAAAACATCTGTGAGCAAAGAGAACCAAAGCATAAAGGTTCCAATACATTTGTAGTCTAGTAGTTTACCAGTCCTAGCTTCACCTACTGGTGTTGGCTTTTGGCATCTTAACCATCAGTCTACCATATTGCAGTTTTCTCCCTCGCCTACCAAAACACCAAATTGTTTGTGAGTATGCATAATATACAATGTGATCAAATGAGAGTGTTGGTCTTGCTAACACAACGAATTGAACCTTTACATCAACTATAAATATGGGCCTTAAGTATAACACCTAAATCATCTAACTTCACACAAACTGAACCTACACAGAATTATGTAGTAGTATGTCATGTTTCTAAAGATTTTGGCATATTTACAGGTCCTGTTTTGCCATATGACCTACACAATTACACAATCAGTCAACATATCAAGTTTGTTGCCAATGTGATTCATATAATTCTAAAATCCACTGTGTCGGCCAACACCATAGACTTGAGATCTATCCTAACAAAGACTAACTGGAAACACCCATCAATAGCACAACTCAACCCAGATTTGGAAAGGGAATGGAATTTTTGGGAGTTGGAGAAGTATATAGAAGATGTGGCTTTCCAATGGGTGCTCCAGAAAGTCAATCCTTTCCCCCCAAGATGAATTTTTCCCAGTAGTAAAGTAGGGGAGAAAAAAGTAAAAGAAATGATGAAAATGTGTAAGAATAGTAAAAGAATAAACCATGTATGAGTGAGATCAAAGCAACCAAATGTATGGATATATAAAAAATCAGACAATGACAGAGAAAAATTACATTAAAAAAATACCTTAACAACCATCAACAGGACATACATTACACTTCCATGGATCAGATGGGCACTTAACTTCTGAATTGGCGATGACGTTGATGTTTCTTCTTTTTCGAAGGCAGTGCTTTCATTTTCTGAGTTAGAACTCCACCTAAATCTGGTGAAAGAGGGAGATCAGTCCCTTTTGTGATTCAGACATGAGGGCAGCAATAAGGAAAGAGATCATGGAGAGAGAGGAGGGCAGGGGTGTGTGGCTTGAAAAATTATGTGATGGAGAGAAACATTGGGGAGAGGATAGTGGAATGAATTTCCTTGAATGAAAAGATGAGGTAATGTGCTTACAAATAGAACCAAACTCTAGGACTTGGTAGGTGTTCTTTTGGGTGTCAAAAGGGAGGGTCAACCTCAAATGTACACCCCTATTTTCAAGGTAAGCAATGGCTATGACACACCTGCCTACCAAGTACGTTGCTTTGAGGGTTAAACTCAAAAGAGAAAAATAAAAGTGAAGATAAGAATCCAAACTTTAATATCTCATTGCACACATACAGGTTCACATTACTTCAACCCCACCTCACCCCCACCCCCCACCCCCCCCCCCCCCCAAAAAAAAAGAAAAAGAAAACACACACACACACACAGTAATAACTATCTTACAGCAATTCTAATGTGTTTGTATTGCAAGGTGCGCCAGTTGATCTGGGTGGGATGAGCTGTAAGAATGATCTCGACCTCCTGTAACAACTATAGGTCAACATTAACGTGGAAAGAACACTGCAGATGAGAGTTTACTACTTCCTTGGCCATCCAATTAACTGGTCAACTGAAAGAAGCACAATATAATACAGAAGCAAAGATATATTGTTGGGGATCTAGAAAAATAATATCTTATGGCATTTTACCCTAACTGCATTGAAGCTAACTTTATTATGGTTGAAGAAAAATTCTGAATAACGCAAGGAGGTACTAAAAATTTACAAAACCAAAGAGAGAATCATAGAAAAATGTCAAAACCCAAGTGCATCCATACAAACTCCCCTAAAAAGAAAGCATCTCCATTGTCCAAGTCATTCGTGTAGACAACCCCAAGTAGTTTGGATGAGTCTTTGTTAAGGAACATCTCCAACAAGCATCCAATCTCCTTCTTTGTGAGCACAAACTCGGATGATCCATCCAATAGTTTGGAAGGCTGGACTTCAAACATCACCCCATGTTCCTTTTCTCCTCCTGTACCTAATTGCAACAGACACAGCCACTATCATACACAGAATAAGGCAAGATATCTATCTATACCTAATTGCAACAGACACAGCCACTATCATACACAGAATAAGGCAAGATATCTATCTAAAAAAAATATGAAGCAACATCTACCTTACCAATCAATGACTAGACAGTGAATACAAGTACCATCTACCATTCTACTACCTCCACATTATATATATAGACAGACCATACAAGTGCTACTATCAGCCATGTTAGTGAGTACTCTATCATACAATAGAGAAGGCAGCATTCAAGTCACTCTGTTTTAGCTGCTAAGTTCAACTGCAATGAATTCACAACTCATGGTAGACTGATTATCCTACCCACCTCTAAGTAATGCAAGTGCAATGAATTCACAATTGGTAATGGGTTTTCATTTATACTTTTGAATCCATCACTTTCGAGGTAGCATTATGGGTTAAGGCATCAAAAGAATTTGAAGACTCTCCATCAATGATCTCACAAAGGACTGGTTTTCTTGCATATTCCACTATGTTTAATGTTTTTCTTTATATCTTGTCATCTCTGCCTTTGATCTCAATCTTCTCAGTCATTGTATTCTGTTTTTTTCTCCTTCTTGCTTAAAAAATCGTTAACCATCAAAACCAAAAGTTTGAAGAACAAAAGAGAAAAAGAAAGGAAACTCCCGATTGACAGTGGTGGAGGGTCTGTGGAACATGTCCTCCAAAGTTTCTGCCAGGCTCTCATAGCAGTTATGAGCAGTAAGATCCACCTTCCTCCTAATCAAAACATCATTCATATTCACCTTCACAAACAGGGAACTAGGTAGATGCCCTTTCTCCTAAGCATTGCATTGTTCTTGTTGTTACTGTTAATGTTTTTTATTGTGATTTCCTTACTATTATTGTTCCCGTTGACAATTTGTTCATCTTCAGTAATTGGACCCTTCACCTGACTAACCAAGCTGTTCATTCTATGAGTGATGTGGACATCATAGCAAGGTGGGGCCTGCACTTGGCCTTGGTGGGGTCCATGCATGGAGCAATTTATGGAAGATGCAATGTTATGTGGGTTTACTAAAGGAGTAACATTTATTTTGTGTCCATGTAATAAGGCCAATAGTGCCAAGATTTTGGTTGTTCCTTTTTAGTAATCCCTTTTTTTATGTTTAACCCACTTTTTCAAAGGGAAAATTTGTTCTTTTGGCTTGATTTTGGTGTCATTAGATGAGTAATTCAGTTACCATTCTAACAAGACCAAGATTACTACGGAGGTGTCGGTAAAAATGGGAATAATTTTTTTTTTATAAAGTCTTAAGCTTTATTAGTTTTAATTTTTAGGAAAGTGAGTTTTTAGAAAGCTTTATGTTTTGCGAAAATTTGGTTAGCAATTTTAGGATTTTTAGGAAGTTTCCAATTTTAGCAAGTTTATTATTGTTTATGGTTGTAAGCTTATATAAAGCATCCCCCTACCTATAATTTTTCAATGAAGTTGATTGAAAAAAAAAAAACCTTGGTTTTCTCTCTACAAGGGTGAGAATAATTCTCTCTTCTCCAAGCTATGATGTCAAGATTTAAGACCTTGGTTGGTGATTTCCAAGGGACATGGGGTTGATGATTTCCTCATAAGGTATCTATCTATTTTTCCTTGTTTGCCTAAACAAAGCTTATGTTGGTGATTTTCTAAGTTGGGGTTACTGATTTCCTCAAGGTAATCTTTTCTTTATCTTTTTTTTTTCTTTCTTTCTTTAACTTCTATTAACAAAGCTTTAAATTTTATGAAATTCTTTAATTTTACCTATCAAAACTTATCGGAATTTCATGAAATTTTAACTGTAGAACCCTTGAACATGTCAAAAACTATCTTAAAAATTTCAGAATTTTCTGACGAATCAGAGGGGTATTTTGGTAAGTTTTGAACTTTTTGCCCAAAATTACAGAAATACCCTTTTGGGTCTTTTTTCCTTATTTTCTTCTTCTTTTCTGTTCCTTTTCATTCTAACATCTGTTCTACCATTCTATTTCTTGATTTCCCCTATTTTTAGCTACTTGATTGCTTTACAATTCAATTTTTATAATATCTTGCTTATGCACTTTGAATCTCCTAATTATTTGAGCCTCTTGGAATTGTTCTACATCAGGTTTTGATATCTCTAGCAGCTAATCAAGAATAGGTTTTGTAACTGGACATAAAGAATGTTTTCCTTCATGTGAATTTAAGACAAGAAGTGTATATAAGGCAATCTCCATGTTTTTATTATTTTTCGAGTAAAGGTAAAGTTTGTCAATTAAAGATGACTTCATATGGTCTAAAGTAGTCACCTACGGAATGTTTTGAGAGATTCCAAGGTGTTTTGGTGAGAAATGGGTCCAAATAAAGCCAAGTGGGTCATACTATGTTTGTGAAGCATCAAGGAAAAAAGGTGACAACTCTCATTGTTTATGTTGATGACATCATAGTGACATGGAATGACCCTTCGGAATAATTTGACTAAGAAGTTACTTAGGGAAAGAATTTAAGATTAAAGACTTTGATGTGGACAACATTAAATGACTTATGTATGTGCCCCCACATATGCGGGCTAGATTCAAGTGTATATGTTTTGTGGGGTTATTCATGATCTTATAGGGGGGAACATTTATTTTATGTGTACATGTAATAAGGCCAATAGTGCCAGAGTTTTATTGGAATTTTTTTTAGAGAGTTATCACGTTTTTTATATTTTGACCTAATTTTTCTATGGTCAAAAAGTCAAGTTTTGACCTAATTTTGTTGTCATTAGATAGGCTATTCAAATACCTATATAACAAGACCAAGATTGTGCAAATCCGAGGTGATTTGGGAGAGTTATGACCAAATTACTAAAGGGTTGTCAAAAAT